>CM055818.1:46227848-46251512 GCA_029582265.1 Zoroaster sp. YZ-2022
TGTCCGCCAATTCAGTTGAACGATTATGTCTAAATCCAAATTGTGACTCAGAAATAATATTATGCTCATCAATAAAAGATATTAATCTTTTATAAATAAGTTTTTCAAATAGTTTTGAAAATGTAGACAAGACCGATATGGGTCTATATAGTTAGTAAATTCATGCTTACAACCTTTTTATATATCGGTGTTACCTGGGCTATTTTTTAGACTATCGGGAAATACTCCAGCTGTCAAACACTTATTAAAGATGTCAGCCAAAGGCTTAGCTAGTGAATACCTTGCCTGTTTAATGACAAAAGAACTTAAACAATCAAATCCAGGTGCCTTCCCACAAGGAATTTTGTTAATACAATCCACGACCTCTTCCTGAGTAATAGGTATAAAAAAGAGTGAATTTGAACATTTGTTGTTTAGAAATGAAGCTGCAGCGGGTACATTAGGACTGTGATTATGTATTTCTTCTGCCTTGGTGATGACAACAGGGGGCCGTTCCTCCCTGTACCATTTTCATTATTTTGTCTGCAGTGTCCGTACCATCTGGCTACGACTATTGGCATATTAAACGGACAGTATCGTCACGATCAGAGCAGACATTCAACAGGGCATGGAATCGGTGTCCTAATTTAAGATGAACACAGTGACTGAAAATTACTGGCTCATTTATGGCAGCAGCAACGACCTTATATTGTGGGTATTATTTACAGTCACTGAGTTAATCTAAAACTAGCACTCCGATTCCATGCCATATTGATGGTGACGATATTGTCCCTTTAAGACATAAAAAACGAACCAATGAATATTCACATAAATGAGAGCACGCAAATACTAAATAAGGAAAAATTCACTTACACTTCAGTTTCAAACTAATTAAACCGGAAACCTATATATGATTACGATTTTTGTTTGTATTCTGGATAAAATTACTTACAGGAAAACGTACATTTCTATAAATTAAGAAAATGAGAGCCACTGATAAAAATAAATAATATTGTGTAATATCATGTCACACTCATATGCTCCAGTCACTACAATATACGTTGAATTGTTTAACCACAATTGATGATGAAATCTCCGATACAAGCAGACATCTTTCATGTAGTTTATTTTGATTGTGAAACAACAGGGAAATATTAATCCAAGCTTTTCATGCAATCTGTTATGTTCTGTATATAGTATTGCTTGGCTAAACGGTCTGACATAAAAAACCAATGAATATTCACATAAATCTAAATAAGTGAAAGCGTTTAGAAATATGTTTCAATTCTAAACACCATTTGTACAGTGGATGGACGACCAGTTTAGGAATGCACCATTGAATTATAGAATGAGTAAATACATGTAATTTACATAGATTCAAAGATTTAATCAAAAACATTGTAATCCAGTTTAAAAGAATTAATATTAATTGATTTATTTAAAGGTTCGGTAAATGAATAACCTGCACATACAGTGCGAAGCCACTAGTATACGGTGCCTGGTACGGTGCCTGGTCCGGGGCCTGCCCAGCCCCAAGAGCACAGGAAGCTTTTAGGTTATAGATGATCTTAAATGTAATCGGGGGCATTATAAAGTGTATCAATTTTAAGGGTTGCAGGGAATTGGTGCAAATAATATGGCGGAAAAAAGCGGGAAAATATTAGAAGGATGATTGGATATCATATACGCCCCCTTGATGCGTAATCACGTCAGGCTATTGCACTTTTCAGTGATGGATTGAACTTATTAAGCTTATGGGCTTTCGGGTCAATATCTGGCTCCCGCATTCGAAGAAACTTCGCTGGGGGAACGGGGAGCACTCCCCCTGCCGAGGTCTGTGCCCCCCCCCCCCCATTCATAATTTTGAAAAAATAGGTCCACATTTGAGGCTACAGGATACAAAATGTTCAAGTATTGACCATGCCCCCTAGAAAAAGTGGTGCACCCCCTAGTGTCCCCCTGAAAATTTGACCCTAGTTACGCCACTGGTTGCGACAGGGAGGGGAGTGGAGGGGTAGCGATTGTAAAGGGGTTGGGGAATGGGTGGCGAGAAGATTGGACAGTGGGATGGGGAGGGGTGGGGAAGGGGAGGGGAGTGACGTGAAAGGGGTGGGAAAGAGGTGGGTGGGAAATGGCATGGGGAAGGGTATGGGGAAGGGTATGGGAAATGTACGGGAATGGGTGTGGAAGGGAACTGGATGGGGAGGGGGTGTTAAGGAGTGGGTAGGGGAGTCAACAGTAGGCAAATTACTACATTCATTCTCTGTATAGTATTAATATTCCAAAGATCAAACGTGTTATAATCTGCCTTCGATTACATTTATTTCCTATAAGTCTCGCTTTCTGATTCCAGTCTTCCCCAATCTGTTCACCCGTCTCTCTGTCAGGCTGTGTCACTCCTCTGCCCACTCTCTCCCATTTATTCACTTTCCTATTCTGCTCTCACCAGAGACTCTTGTTACACAGACAGTAAGTTTTACAAGAATTGAGAAATACTTCATTATTTTATTGTAGTATTTATTGATTGATTTGATATGCTTCGCATGTTTAAATAAATTTGCAGTAAAAATATAAAATTTATCAATTGTCACGTTATACAAAATAAGTCGTTCCAGAAGGAGACTTAAATAATAATAAATATCAAAATATATTCATTTGGTTTTAAATAAATTACAGTACAACAAAAATATACATCACAGGAATTAATTTGAACAAAGATATAAAAATTACAATAATATATTCATATTTGTTTTGCTTATAAGGCAGGACTGTTATGTTGTCCACATTAATAAACAAACAAAAATATTTTTAAAGGGTCAAAATGTATTTTATATGTATCATAATACGTGTGATTTCCCTATTATTATTCAGTTGTATTCCTGTATTTATTTATTGCAAATAAAAAGTTGTTTCATATTAGAACAATTTACTTTTAGAAGTACAATCACCTGAGAATATATGATTAGTTAAATATAAAACACTATCCATATTTGTGAGACTGACATGTTTAATAGTGAATAATTATTTGCTTTTCTTAATCTCTTTGGGGATACGACATAAAATATATGTTTTACGACTAAGACAAATAATTTAGCAAAGGTTCCAAAAGTGTTCCAAATAACATACGTATAAAAATATATTTTGCATTTGGTGCATATTACGTTTATTATATGTTATACAAATCCAAAAGTACGAATAATAAGGTTAGAAGCGACGTATGGTTGGAATATTATATTGTAGATACACGTCATACGCTCACATTTGCTGGGAAAATACTAATTTGCATATTAGCAATATTTCAGTAACAGTCATTTTTTATTTACATTAAGATTTTCTCTTTACAACTGTTAATATCTTTTAACATGTAATTAGCTGTAAAATAAAGTTCCGCAGCATATATTTTAATGAAACCTATACGATATTAATTGATATGAAGATGTTTGAGAAAAATTATTTACAATAATTGGTGTTTCTCGTTGTTGACTGTATTTTTGCTTTCACAAAGATCATGTGAAAGATTTGAATCAGTCGGGTATTTGAATCAGTCGGGTATTTGAATCAGTCGGAGTATTACGTCACGTTCCCATCTTTTTAAATATTTAAATCGACTCAAATGGTTGAGCCAGCCATGACGTCATTAGTTTGGCTCTATTAATTTAGTAATGTCACTAATTAAAGAAGCACAACATATGAGGCATGTTATTTACTGGACTCTATCAGACCCAGATTCTTCTTCTACCGATGGTGATTGTCTACTCAGAGTACGCAATCGCTTCTGACGTCTGATCTGGAGGGGCAAGAGTTCCTTCTTCAGTGTCAAGACATCGATCTCCAGCCTTAATTTACTCATCTCTAACTCCCGAAGCTCCGTGACCGTCTGCGATTCCTGTGTGCTACCCGGTCCGGTCGTTTCCGTCAAGACTTTGGCGGAAGCTGTTTTTAATTATTATACCGTTATTATACACGTTCTCAATAATATCAAAACAGTTGTTAGTATAAATAAAAGGCTCATCACCCCTTCAGTAACACGGTCAATATCTGCGTGCATTGATGAGGATTAATAATTATAAACTCACATTATCCTGTGAAAAGTTTCTTAGAAAATTGCAAAAAAAGTTTTACTTGACCAATTTCTAACCAAAAGCTGAATTGTACAGTTATAATTTCTAAAGAAATGATCGAAACCTTTTTTCAACAGTTAATACTTTATTTACTAAAAAATAGAGAGCATTAATTAACTGTACTGGATAACATATCAAACAATTATACTTTTTTTCTCATAATTTGATGATATGAATATTTAGCTAAAGTGTGTAATGGCGTGAAAGTCAATATGCAATATTGGTAAGCTCGAAAGAAATGATCACATAAATGATCACACAACTTTCTTGGTAAAACATGTATGATGGTATCAAACTTCTGTCTCAGGTGGTTTTTTTTTGTTAAAATTAGTAATAAAATTTCTAAAATGAATTTATGCAGGGAATGTATTGTTAAAGGGGTTCCAACCCCCCCCCCCCCCGCAAAATAAAAATAAATTAATTGGCATATTAAACGGATAGTATCGTCACGATCAGAGCAGACTTTCAACAGGGCATGGAATCGGTGTCCTAATTTAACATGGACACTGGCTCATTTATACAGCAGCAACGGTAATAATGACCTTATATTGTGGGTATTATTTACAGTCAATGCGTTAATCTAAAACTAACACTCCGATTCCATGCCATATTGATGGTGACGATATTGCCCCTTTAAGACATAAAAACCAATGAATATTCACATAAATGAGAGCACGCAAATACTAAATAAGGAAAAATTCACTTACACTTCAGTTTCAAACTAAATTAAAGCGGAAACCTATATATGATTACGATTTTTGTTTGTATTCTGGATAAAATTACTTACAGGAAAACGTACATTTCTATAAATTAAGAAAATGAGAGCCACTGATAAAAATAAATAATATTGTGGAATATCATGTCACACTCATATGCTCCAGTCACTACAATATACGTTGAATTGTTTAACCACAATTGATGATGAAATCTCCAATACAAGCAGACATCTTTCATGTAGTTTATTTTGATTGTGAAACAACAGGGAAATATTAATCCAAGCTTTTCATGCAATCTGTTATGTTCTGTATATAGTATTGCTTGGCTAAACGGTCTGACATAAAAAACCAATGAATATTCACATAAATGAGAGCACGCAAAATCTAAATAAGTGAAAAAGTGTTTAGAAATTTGTTTCAATTCTAAACACCATTTTTACAGTGGGTAGACGACTAGTTTAGGAATGCACCATTGAATTATAGAATGAGTAAATATATGTAATTTACATAGATTCACCATATAGATTTAACAAAAAGACATTGTAATCCAGTTTAAAAGAATGAATATCAGTTGATTTATTTAAAGGTTCGGTAAATGAATAACCTGCACATAGTATACGAAGCCACTATAGTATACGGTGCCGGGTGCGGGGCCTACCCAGCCCCAAGAGCACAGGAAGCATTTAGGTTATGAATGCTCTGAAATGCAATCTGGGCATAATAAAGTGTATCAATTTTAAGGGTTGCAGGGAATTGGTGCAAACAATATGGCAGAAAAAAGTGGGAAAATATTAGGGGGATTGTATTGGTCGTACCACTCGTAAATTATTGGAGGGGATATAATATACGCCCCCTTGATGCGTAATCACATCAGGCTATCGCACTTTTCAGTGATGGATTGAACTTATTAAGCTTATGGGCTTTCGGGTCAATATCTGGCTCCTGCATTCGAAGAAACTTCGCTGGTGCCCAGTGGTGTAACTATGGGGGAACGGGGATCACGCCCCCTGCCAAGGTCTGTGCCCCCGCCCATTCATAATTTTGAAAAAATAGGTTCCCATTTGAGGCTACAGGACACAAAATGTTCAAGTATTGATCGTGCCCCCTAGAAAAAGTGGTGCACCCCGTAGTTCCCCCCTGAAAATTTGACCCTATTTACGACACTGGTCGGGACAGGGAGGGGAGGGGACAGGGAGGGGAGGGGACAGGGAGGGGACAGGGAGGGGAGGGGAGGGGAGGGGAGGGGTAGGGGTTGTAAAGGGGTTGGGGAATGGGTGGGGAGAAGAATGGACAGTGGGATGGGAGGGGTGCGGAAGGGGGAGGGGGAGGGGTGCGGAAGGGGGAGGGGGAGGGGTGCGGAAGGAGGAGGACGAAAGGGGTGGGAAGAGGTGGGTGGTGAATGGGTAGTGAGGGGTGGGGAAATGTATGGGAAGGGGTGTGGAAGGGAATTGGATGGGGAAGGGGTGTTAATTAGTGGGGAGGGTAGTCAACAGTAGGCAAATTACTACATTCATTCTATGTATAGTATTAATATTCCAAAGATCAAACGTGTTATAATCTGCCTTCGACTACATTTATTTCCTATAAGTCTCGCTTTCTGATTCCAGTCTTCCCCAATCTGTTCACCCGTCTCTGTCAGGCTGTGTCACTCCTCTGCCCCCCCATCTCCCATTTATTCACTTTCCTATTCTGCTCTCACCAGAGACTCTTGTTCACAGACAGTAAGTTTTACAAGAATTGAGAAATACTTCATTATTTTATTGTTGTATTTATTGATTGATTTGATATGCTTCGCATGTTTAAATAAATTTGCAGTAAAAATATACAATTTATGAATTGTCACGTTATACAAAATATGTCGTTCCAGAAGGAGACTTAAATAATAATAAATATTATCAAAATATATTCATTTGGTTTTAAATCAATTGCAGTACAACAAAAATATACATCACAGGAATTAATTTGAACAAAGATATAAAAATTACAATAATATATTCATATTTATTTTGCTTATAAGGCAGGACTGTTATGTTGTCCACATTAATAAACAAAAAAACATATTTTAAAGGCTCAAATGTATTTTATATGTATCATAATACGTGTGATTTCCCTATTATTATTCAGTTTTATTCCTGTACTTATTTATTGCAAATAAAAAGTTGTTTCATATTAGAATAATTTACTTTTAGAAGTACAATCACCTGAGAATATATGATTAGTTAAATATAAAACACTATCCATATTTGTGAGACTGACATGTTTAGTAGTGAATAATTATTTGCTTTTCTTAATCTCTTTGGGCATACGATGTAAAATATATGTTTTACGACTAAGACAAATAATTTAGCAAAAGGTTCCAAAAGTATTCCAAATAACATACGTATAAAAATATATTTTGCATTTGATGCATATAACGTTTATTATATGTTATACAAATCCAAGAGTACGAATAATAAGGTTAGAAGCGACGTATGGTTGGAATATTATATTGTAGATACACGTCATACGCTCACATTTGCTGGGAAAATACTAATTTGCATATTAACAATATTTCAGTAACGGTCATTTTTTATTTACATTAAGATGTTCTCTTTACAACTATTAATATCTTTTAACATGTAATTAGCTGTAAAATAAAGTTGCACAGCATATATTAATTGATATGAAGATGTTTGAGACAAATTATTTACAATAATTGGTGTTTCTCGTTGTTGACAGTATTTTTGCTTTCACAAAGATCATGTGAAAGATTTGAATCAGTCGTGTATTTGAATCAGTCGGAGTATGACGTCACATTCCCATATTCTACACAATCTATTATTTTGGTGTTGTTCTATGATGCAACATTTACTAAATGGTTCGGTGGTTTTGTTTAGAATCAATATCATTAACAGATACAAATGCACTTTGAATAAGACCTGTTTGCTCTTTTTAAATATTTAAATCGACTCAAATGGTTGAGCCAGCCATGACGTCATTAGTTTGGCTCTATTAATTTAGTAATGTCACTAATTAAAGAAGCACAACATATGAGGCATGTTATTTACTGGACACTATCAGACGCAGATTCTTCTTCTACCGATTGCGATTGTCTGCTCAGAGTGCGCAATCGCCTCTGACGTCCGATCTGGAGGGGACAAGAGTTTCTTCTTCAGTGTCAAGACATCGATCTCCAGCCTTAATTTACTCATCTCTAACTCCCGAAGCTCCGTGACCGTCTGAGATTCCTGCGTGCTACCTGGTCCGGTCGTTTCCGTCAAGACTTTGGCGGAAGCTGTTATACGTTTATAATATGTATACCGTTATTATACACGTTGTTAATAAAATGAAAAAGTTGTTAGTATAAATAAAAGCCCCATCACCCCTTTATTAACATTAATTAACTGTACTGGATAACATATCAAACATTTATACTTTTTTTTCTCATAATTTGATGATGTGAATATTTAGCTAAAGTGTATAATGGCGTGAAAGTCAATATGCAAAATTGGTAAGCTCGAAAGACATGATCACATAAATGATCACACAACTTTCTTGGTAAAAATGTATGATGATATCAAACTTCTGACTCAGGTGGTTTTATTTTGGTAAAATTAGTAATAAAATTTCTAAAATGAATTTCTGCAGGGAATGGTAACATAGGGGTTCCAACCCACCCCCCCGCAAAATAAACATAAATTAATAAATTTAAAAATTTTAAATTAAAATTAAAAATAATACTACTAATAAAAATAATAATAACATATACATAAATAAAGTAAAATTAAATACAAAAAGGTTCATATAACATACATGTTTAATCTTTACAACAAAACTCACTCATTCTCACTCTTCGATTTCAGTCAGCTCGGTCAATTCTATTTTCTCTTCAACACAACCTTCTGTATTCCAATTCAACCTCAACACAGCTCATCTTGGTTCAAACCATTACAATTTCTCACATATAGTCACTATAATATTGGGCCGCCTCTATTCTGTTTGTTTGCCAGGTTTCTTTGAATCTTGCCATTTTTAAAAGTACAACACTTTTGAAAGAATAATTCCCCAGGGTGTTTGATAATATCACCAAGTTAACACAAAGTAAGTGTTCTGGTAATTAATGCTGTATATGGCTTAACTTTCCAAATTTAAAATAACAGAAATATCAATCAATGATACTTCGTGTTACGTTTCTAATCCATTAATTTGATGGTGTCCTCATTTACCAGAGTTTGCTTTAATAATCACAGGGTATTCGAAATGTTGCACTCCCCATTTGACGAGTTTTTAGTCAGTGTATATAAGAGCCTATTGTCAAAGAACTTACTAAACTTACTATTAGTTTCTCAGTTCCAGAAGTTCAATCTCACAGCCAGACTCTCAAGGTCGCACTACCATACCAGCAATTTAATAACTATACAACATTTCTATCCCTCGCTTACATCATCGCCATAGTGACGTCAGCCTTTGTTTTCCACTCATACACATGTAGTGCGATTTCGTGTTTTTTTTCTGAGCGGGTTCGTTTGTACACTATACCATGCTCGATATGCGGCAGTGTGCCACCCCCCCCAAAAAAAAAAATTTGTTTTCCCTATACACTAACACGCTGTTGTTCTATTGTTAACGGACCTCTCCCCACCCCACCCCCCACCCCCAAATCCTCTAAAGAATTCCTAAGATTCCTGGAACACAATGAAGACACAATGAAGACACAATGGGAGGGGAGGTGCACTCTGCCGCATATCGAACATCATATGTTATACACAGCAATTGGGCCTAAACATCTGGGGGCCAGTATCATACAGCTGTTAAGTAGAGAATTTTGCTAAGCAAATATTGTTGCTAAGCAATATAAAACAGACTACCAGCCAAAATGCATACATTCTGTATGAAAGTTTGGCCGTTAACCAAAGAAATCTGCTAAGCTAATTTTTCTGGTAAGCAGCTCTATGAAAATGGCCCCTGCTCGTAAGGTTAGTTATTCCTATATAAAACTGTCTGTCAATGTGGGATGGATTAGTGTTATATGCCCAGCCTATATCGTCTTTTCAATGTTTATTTTCTTCAAAATTGTCTATAACCAAATTCTCAACACTCTGCAGTATGTACCATAGGAGTATGTAAAAAGTTCATAGAGCAGGAACCTTAACAGATGTTTTTATAATAAATGTACACTGTAAAAGAGAACTGAATTTAGTGTAACTTACCGTCGATGATTTCCTGTCCTCCTTCGGTTGGCTCTGGTCCCCTTGCAGTACAGCAGTCTGTGTGATAGATTTCAAGCAAATGTGAACAAATATCTTTTGACTCTGATTGCAATCTTGTATACAATACAAACAAACAAGAATACATCTCGCAGTAGCTATCTTGTTTTCGAACTTCCTAACAAATTCACGTAACCAGATTGACTATTGATGGCTTCAGAGACTATAGCATCAGAATGCTACATAGAGAACGGAGAAGCAAGATCCATGTGACTAAATCGAAGCTGGAAGGAAAATGGACTGGCCTCGTTCATGTATTCAGTGCATGCCGCTACCCCAATTTTACCAAACTAACAGAATCCAAAGTTATCTTACCACTGAATTCTTTGTCCTTGGTGGTGGTTCTAAATCGACCCTCCAATGGGTATTTAAACACGGCAGTGACGTTGCATTCGTGATCATCCGGGCTCTGACACCCTGTACTACTGATCTCCAGGGCGAAATTGTCTAGCTCAATAGCTTGAGATGAAGCGGCCTCCGGGTCGAGTGCCCAGGATACCGGTACGCCGTTCAAGAGGTAGGTCATCTCGCCAGAGAATCCACACTTTTCCTCAGCTTTGAAGACAATTGAGCGGGGGCTAGAGACATCCAGGTCGCCATTGTGATCACCGTCAACAAACTGAATATCTGGTTCTGTTTGGGAAGAAAACGAAAATATTTTTGATTAATATTACATTGCACTAAATTCGTGTAATATTCAATATTTCAATTTTCATGAAGCTACATCGTTACACCCCATTCTCAACTTGGTCCTCCTCCAAAACAATAATCTCACAATTTAGTTGAAAACAACAAGATTTAGGGTTAGGTGTGCACCCACACTCCCAATCTCCCCTAACCAGCCGCCTCTCTTATACCACAAGGAGAGACGGTTAGGCCTATGCCATTTCTACACGATTTAAAGGAGTATTTTAGAACGTAACTTACCCGCGCAAACTCGAACTACCAATACTTTCGACCGCTGTGCCTGAGCGGGTACCACCGAACACGAGTAATTCTGGCTCCCGGCTTGCTCTGCATTCATGACGAACATGGTGGTCAGGGATAATTTGGCCTGGTTGTTGGCCAACGACTTATTGTTGGTCGTGATGTAGGACGACGATGCTGTCGCTGAAACCATAGAGCCATCGGTTTTGAATTCGTAGAGTTCATGACGGTATTCAAGCGAAGCGTTTATTGGAGTGTATTTGGAAAAGCATCTCAGCTTATATTCTGCTCCCTTGGGCACGATAACGGACCCATCCGATGACACGTCTTCACTTGTCAATACTGTCACTATAAGGAGAAATTCAAAGCAGCAATTATTATATGAAATAATACCTGTGTGTGTTGAAGCCACGAGCCAGTGAACAAGAATATGACACTAAAACCGCACACTAGTTTTTATTTCCGTGGAAAACTAACACCATGTCGGTGATTTTCTGAATTTGAATATAATACCCGAGGCGTGAGTCTATTTTGTTCAAAGTCACTGAATACCGTAACAATCGTCCACCATTTTTTTTCCTCTAACGCCTTTTCAAGAATTGAAGAATGTCTTTGGAAGAAATGTATAGTTGAATTGGCAAATTAAAAAACAATTTTATTATATACCAAACAGGAGCATGTAAAAAGTTCATAGAGCAGGAACCTTAACATATGTTTTTATAATAAATGTACACTGTAAAAGAGAACTGAATTCAGTGTAACTTACCGTCGATGATTTCCTTTCCTCCTTCGGTTGGCTCTGGTCCCCTTGCAGTACAGCAGTCTGTGTGATAGATTTCAAGAAAATGTGAACAAATAAATTATCTTTTGACTCTGATTGCAATCTTTTACACAATACAAACAAACAAGAATACATCTCGCAGTAGCTATCTTGTTTTCGAACTTCCTAACAAAGCCATGTAAAACAGATTGACTATTGATGGCTTTAAAGAATATAGAATCAGAATGCTACATAGAGAACGGAGAAACAAGATCCATGTGACTAAATCGAAGCTGGAAGGAAAACGGACTGGCCTCGTTCATGTATTCAGCGAATGCCGCTACCCCAATTTTACCAAACTAACAGAATCCAAAGTTATCTTACCACTGAATTGTTTGTCCTTGGTGGTGGTTCTAAATCGACCCTCCGATAGGTAAGTAAACACGGCAGTGACATTGCATTCGCGATCATCCGGGCTCTGACACCCTGTACTACTGATCTCCAGGGCAAAATTGTCTAGCTCAATAGCTTGAGATGAAGCTGCCTCCGGGTCGAGTGCCCAGGGTACCCGTACGCCGTTCAAGAGGTAGGTCATCTCGCCAGAGAATCCACACTTTTCCTCAGCTTTGAAGACGATTGAGCGGGGGCTAGAGACATCCAGGTCGCCATTGTGATCACCGTCAACAAACTGAATATCTGGTTCTGTTTGGGAAGAAAACGAAAATATTGTTGATGAATATTACATTGCACATGCATGTACCGTAGTTACCAAATTCGTGTAATATTCAATATTTCAATTTTCATGAAGCTAGATTGTTACACCCCATTCTCAACTTGGTCCTCCCCCAAAACAATAATCTCACAATTTAGTTGAAAACAACAAGATTTAGGGTTAGGTGTGCACACACACTCCCAATCTCCCCTACCCAACCGCCTATATTATACCACAAGGAGAGACGTATAGGCCTATGCCATTTCTACACGATTTAAATGAGTATTTTAGAACGTAACTTACCCGCGCAAACTCGAACTACCACTACTTCCGATCGTGGTGCATTAGCGGGTACCACCGAACACGAGTAATTCTGGCTCCCGGCATGCTCTGCATTCATGACGAACACGGTGGTCAGGAATAACTTATTGTTGATCGTGATGTAGGATGACGATGCTGTCGCTGAAACCATAGAGCCATCGGTTTTGAATTCGTAGAGTTCATGACGGTATTTAAGCGAAGCTTTTCTTGGAATGTATCTGGAAATGCATATCAGCTTATATTCTGCTCCCTTGGGCACGATAACGGACACACCCGATGGCGTGTCTTTACTCATCAATACTGTCACTATAAGGAGAAATTCAAAGCAGCAATTATTATATAATATAATATACCTGTGTGTGTTGAAGCCACGAGCCAGTGAACAAGAATATGACACTAAAACCGCACACTAGTTTTTATTTCCGTGGAAAACTAACACCATGTCGGTGATTTTCTAATTTGAACATAATACCCGAGGCGTGAGTCTATTTTGTTCAAAGGCATTTTAAATGTATAGTTAAATTGGGAATTTAAAAAAAAAACATATACTGTGGCTAAATAACGCATATACTGTGGTTAAATAACGGATATACACTGGCTGAATAACGCTTATACTGTGGTTAAATAACGGATATACACTGGCTGAATAACGCTTATACTGTGGTTAAATAACGGATATACACTGGCTAAATAACGCTTATACTGTGGCTAAATAACGCATATACTCTGGCTGAATAACGCTTATACTGTGGTTAAATAACGGATATACACTGGCTGAATAACGCTTATACTGTGGCTAAATAACGCATATACTCTGGCTGAATAACGCATATACTGTGGTTAAATAACGGATATACACTGGCTAAATAACGCATATACTCTGGCTGAATAACGCTTATACTGTGGCTAAATAACGCATATACACTGGCTAAATAACGCATATACTCTGGCTAAAAGAGCAAATAAAAAAGGGGGAAATAAATTTAAAAAACCTACATCCAGCTATAAGTGGCAGATAGCTAATTAAAGCTGCTGAAACGAACAGCATTGAGAACAGAATACGGTTCATGATGATCTGTCTGTAGAGAGCTGCAATCAGACGGGGGGAAAAAACCAATGTACAATTAAATTGGCTTCTGTTCGTTCTTGCTGGGAAAGCTCTCTTCAAAGCTGTGTTAGGTTTCGCCGTCTCAACTCGACTGTGCCTGTATTGCAAGATGGCTCAGTATTTATAAACAACTTTCTGCAGCTGGGGAAACGCCCACACATCTATTTTTAACAGTAGCGTCCGAGTGTTTTGGGTTCACATGAATTGTTTTGAGGAACTAAAGGTTTTTATTTCCTTATTTCCTTACTTGGGTTTATATTCGAGCACTAAACCGAACGGGGAAAGTTACATACATTTTGTTTGACAGTCAATTAAAAAAAGAGGAATTTCAGAAACTATTTTGTTCATTGACTGATTTCTAAATATGGTTTGGATGAAATAATTAAAAGACTGTTCTTTGTGAGGGGTGAGATAATTGAATTGTTTTAGGTGCGCTCATACAGGGGCGGATCCAAGGGCATACGGCAAAAAAGGGGGGTCTACTATAACATTCTTATTTTGAATTTAATGTTAACCTTTGCTGTTACTGTATCTGTATTGAATAATTCATAAAATTGTTAGTACGTAACCAACCATGAGGACCAATAAAGCGATTCAGCATATCAATCAAACAGCACTGAGGCGTCCAAAGTACCCAGAAATGTTGAAGTGGGTGGGGAGGGGTGAATGCAACTACTGCAGCGGGTACATTAGGACTGGGATTATGTATTTCTTCTGCCTTGGTGATGACAACAGGGGGCCGTTCCTCCCTGTACCATTTTCATTATTTTGTCTGTAGTGTCCGTACCATCTGGCTACGACTATTGGCATATTAAACGGACAGTATCGTCACGATCAGAGTAGACTTTCAACAGGGCATGGAATCGGTGTCCTAATTTAAGATGAACACAGTGACTGAAAATTACTGGCTCATTTATGGCAGCAGCAACGGTAATAATGACCTTATATTGTGGGTATTATTTACAGTCACTGAGTTAATCTAAAACTAGCACTCCGATTCCATGCCATATTGATGGTGACGATACTGTCCCTTTAAGACATACAAAACGAACCAATGAATATTCACATAAATGAGAGCACGCAAAGACTAAATAAGGAAAAAGTCACTTACACTTCAGTTACAAACTAAATTAAAGCGGAAACCTATATATGATTACGATTTTTGTTTGTATTCTGGATAAAATTGCTTACAGGAAACTGATAAAAATAAATAATATTGTGGTATATCATGTCACACTTATATCCTGCAGTCACTACAATATATGTATGACCATAATTGATGATGAAATCTCCAATACAAGCAGACATCTTTCATGTAGTTTATTTTGATTGTGAAACAACAGGGAAATAATCCCAACTTGTCATGCAATCTGTTATGTTCTATAGTATTGCTTGGCTAAACGGTCTGACGGTTGGGAATTTAACTAAACTAAACAGGGTCACTAAATCCGCCAGTAAGATAATTGTGGTTAATGTTAACACTATAAAATCAATCTATGAGTACACTGAGTAAATTCAAAACCATTGAACTATACAACACCCATTTCACACATTGTTAGTTTTTAATAGGTCGGGCAGAATACGGCAACTAAAGTCGAATACGAACTGCTCTCGCCTCTCCTTTTTACCCAGTACAATTTCTTGTTTTAACAAATGTTTTACCAGATAATTTGTTTACGTTCTTATAGCATATCATGCATCTTTTGTCTCAATTCTTCCCCTGCCCGACACCGCCTTCAGCCCCTTCACCCTTCTTCCTTTCCACCCTTTCCACCCCAACCCATCCCATGGATGTCTGACTTGCCCCTCTTTGTCTCTTTTATAGGATTTCATATTTATTGTTGAGTGTTTTTAAGATATAGATTTTTTGTCCAGCTCTGTGCTTTTCTTGTATATTTCTTTTCAGTTTTGAAAAAATTTTTATGGTAGATTTTAAACATTTAATGTTTATTATAATGCGTATGCAGAACGAGAGGAAGATTTTCATGCTGTCATGATGAATACTAAAATTTAATTGAAATTGAGTTATCGCCCACGTCTTCGAACTCGATTTTTCCTCCATTTATTTTGCATAAAATGGTCTTTTGGTGAGAATTCTGTGGCATTGCGAGATTTCTCAACCAGACAGCTCCATTCGTTGGCCTCTCAGGAAGTCCTTCCATTTCCGTTCTCCGTAATTAGGGGAAGTTGTAACTGAATTTCCCCTTGGGATTCTTCTGAACGTTTGTCCTTATCCTAAAAAAGGGAATTCCATTGGTGTGCAATATATCCAAGACGTTTTTTAGGGAATGCCAGAAAACATCATTTCAGCCAGTATACAATGATACAAAATATGTAAATGCAGCCATACTTTTAGTAAACGAGAAAAAAAATCGTATTATTTCCAATTCCAAAATATTCCAATATTCCAATATTCCAATTGAAATATTCCAATATTCCAATTGAAATATTCTAAATATGAATTTGAAATATTCCAAATATTTTACAGGATGTTTGAAACCATCTTCTACTTTACATCAAGTAGGTTCGGTGGCGTAGCCAAAGGGGAGGGGGTGGAGCTTCGGGTTTTCCATTACCCTGACCTCATTATCTCCCCGGTATGCCTGTATAAATTGTCCTTCAATGTTGGGGTAAATGAAAATGGAAAAACAAACCCCCTTCCAATTTCATTTATGGATCTGCCCTTGACCCCTCCCTCATTGACCCTCTCAAAATTATAGACCACGTCACATTTGTTTACCTTTAGAGTGTCGTTGATAGTACGTTTGAGTTATATTTGTATTGTGATAATAACCATCATACCGTCAGTCTTTGTTCCACCCATTTTAGATGCCTTACACAAGCTGTTTATTGAAACATGGAAATAATTGGTCAAGATTCCAGTCAGAGAATTTGGTTTAATGTCACCTTGATGTTGAATCAGAAATCAGAAAATTCATTTCTTTTATTGTCCACTATACAAGGACTTTAGGAAAATGTATGTTTTCTGATATTAAAAAAACAATTCTTTAAATTTTAAATGGCAAAAGATTGGGAGAATTTCCTTATGATTTATTGCTCTTAAAGGTTTTTCTTTGTAAAATCAAAATGAAAAAGTATGTTTTGTAAACACTCCTTCGAGTGCGATTATTATTATTATTAAACGGGTAAAGAGGTTTGTTCCAGATTCAGGATAAAATATAATACAATACAATTAATATTATATTTGAAACTATATCTTGCAGCTTTAACTAACAACTTAGGTCACTCTTATGTAACCGAATTATGAGTTATATATTATTAATTAACGAAACTAATAGGTTGGAAAATTGATTCATATGTTACAACTGATAGCAACTGAGCTCACTCCTGTATATCCGAATTATGCGGGCAAAATGCTACAAGACAGAAAAACATAACATTTACCATCAAATTAAAACTTATAAGACCTATTACACCATTTGCTCGATTAAACAAATAAGGAAAATTTTACAAAAAAGACACTGTATGAAAATATTAATATATCAGCATCAGACATGTACGAAGGCCTACACAACGTTGTTTTTACTTGATTTATAAAGCAAGTATTTGTACAATTGCCAAACTGATGGTAAAATTCGACCGTCGGTTGAGAATCATGGTGATCACATCCATTTGTGGGCACTGAAATGTCTGAACAGGAAATAATAACACTTGTCGGGGTTGAATTGTTATGATTTGTTGAGTCCGTGTTGATTTGTAACTATTATTGTATTTAATTCGGACTAGGTGATGAACATGAATTGGGGTGCTTTTGTTACAATGAGAATCTGTTATAGGGCGCAAACACGGTGACACAATCGATGGAAGGTCTTACACTCCATGTATACAGTATGGAGTCGTGGCCGAGCGGTCTAGCTTACCGGACCAAGTTCTGGTGTTAGCAGCAGAATGTGTTTCAGATCCTTGCCGTGACACTTGTGTCCTTGAGCCTTAACCATAATTGCTTTTCCACCCAGGGGTTAAATGGGTACCTGTGAGGGCAGAGTTGGTTGATGAGCCCTATGCGCTGTAATGGCAGCAATTGAGACTCCCAGGAGCTGAGATGGTTTCAGGAATGATTTATGAGCCTTTAATGATGAGCAGGGGTAATGCGCCTTGGAGCGCCACACTTAGTGGATACGTGCGCTATATAAGTCCACACATTATTATTATTATTATTATTATGTGGAATCTAACTTTCCTACAAATGGCAGAAAACGACCAAACTTTCACAGTCATTTTCTTTGAAAACACAATTTTTAAAATTAATTGATTACGACCTTTTGCCGGTCACACGACGATATGCTTTTAACATAATATGACATGGCGGTCATCAATATGCACAATACGGACCGTACATAGAGCACAGACCGAGTCTTATATCCCGATAAAGAAAGGGCCAATATTGATAACATGACGTTACATGTCCAAAAAACGTTATGTGTTGACCTCGTTAATCAGTATCTAGTCATAGATTGATTGACTCAGGTCGAGTAACGAGTCCATGCGTATACCGGACCTTTTCTATGATGCATGATGTACTATGAGGGCAAGTCCCCAATTGCTTCAATTGTCCCACTATGTCTGCCTACTGAAGGGGGGGCTAGGTCAAACACCGGATGTCACGTAACAACAACATGGGCTGTCCAAAATCATCAACAACTCGTCTGACTTGTACAATGTTTTGAGTATGCTTTATTTGATCTATACAAATGCTGCTTGAATTAATTTACTCAGAAACATCAATATAACTATAAATATATATTGTAAAGATAACTTATTCAGTCGAGCCATACTAATAAGCCTGATTTAGTATCCTACCATGCATACTAAACGTGTTTTGTCGCTAAACTCAAAAGTCATTTGACAATGGAATATAGAATGCACTGGGCTTTTTACATAGCCATTCCCGACAATTGACTCTGTTTAAACGCTTTTGTTTATAACTAAGGCAATATAATAATAACAGGGTCTTTCTTTTCTAATTAATACAGGTAGACGGAAAGTTACATCACTAGGCACTGATTACTTTTCAGATAGTTTTTGTCAAAAAGTACGATAGAAAATATTTGGCGCCAATAAATTTATTTTTGAGTGAAGTATTCTTGCCTTTCTGGTCTTGAATGAGAACCAGAAACACATCTATTTGGCCTGATCACTAAATAAACACAATGTAATAAAACACACTCAAACGATTTATCAAGTTAAACCGCAGCTCAAAGCTATTTATTCAAATTACATTTAATACAATACAATCATCCATTCATTTATATCAATAGTCATGGTGTTACAGAGGTTACGCTATGTCATCCAAGCTGAAACTTAGTTGGTGTTATGGAAAAGAATGTCAACCAACCCCATGAAGAATTTATGGAAAGAACCTTATCGCACAACTCGTGTCTCGACTGTCATTAAGTGAGATTACAGAGAACAGGGGAGAACATAATATACCGGCAGAAAAATAATGATTATTTATTCCCTACTATCCAATAACAAAACCCAAAATAATAGTGGCCACAAAAAACCTCGTTAAATATGTATTGGAATTCAGAAAAAACCTCGTCAAAATATGTAATGGACGTACGCATTCAGAAATGATGTGGGTATTATGTAATGCAAAGTAATCTAAGTATTAATACAAATGATCATTATGTAGAATGATCCACGAGTATGAGTATATACCAACAAGGATATAGTATGCGGAGAATGGTGACTAACGTCAACCTGTATGGAACGGTGTCAATATTGTCAATTTGTACCCCTTTTCGTGTAAACCAATTTGATAGTTTTCTTTTCTTTGGTCTCTATATTAATTGTTTTCTTGTTTCTGCATATTTTATAAGGATCTATCACTTGAACTTTATTTGGACCGTCTTTGCGGACCATGTGGAACATCGTGTCAAAATTAACAATAGATTGATTGCGAGTAATTCCGCGTACCGGCTCTTCAACCTTACAATGTGTCAGTATCCATCCCTATCAGGTTTGGCCAATCAAGGGCATGTGTTACAGTTTTGGGTCCACCAGAAACAAATGCAACGATGTGATTATTTGAATCAATTCTACTATTGGTCAACTCACCTAAGAGAAACCCAATTTCTGGTTCCCAGTCTCTGGTCCTGACTTAACTTAGAGTATTACACTATCCGTGTCATAATATAGGGTAGTTCAAAAGTTAACCCAAGTTTAAAGGTGATTGTTCACCCACTCCACCTCCTACAAATCCAGAGAATTTGTGTGTTTCACCTAGTGTTGATGAGTAGGATTTTAGAAATAATCCATGGGCCCCTGCGACCTCTGGACCCCATATTGATAAGCTCTCAAATCAGCAGTGTATGGTCAACAAGATGAAAAGCTTTGAGAAGTCCGTCCAGTACCACTATTCCTACGTTGCGACTTTCCCAGCTCACTGAAAAAGATAATGGACCATGTTAATACATAGGCAATGTGAAGTTGACATCCCCTCTACATTTCCGAATTGACGAATATCAACTTTAATCCAACGGAACCATATTTTAAACTATATTTATTTTAAGTCGCTTCTCTTTTGAAACATCCCAAAAAAAAATTCTAGAGATCATGTTATTTATATGATAAACTGCTAAAATGTGTGTCAGTACACATTTGTTTTATCAGTTACCACCTTAACTCCCAAAGCAAATAAAAAAGTTTAAAATAAAAATAGAATTGGAGCCGACCTATTTTGTTTTTGTTTGTCCACAGTGACTGTATTTCCATGCATTTGCAAAGCATTGTACAGGCTAGTTGTTTCCAGACACTGTGGCTGTGTAAGTCAACGGCATAGTCTAGTTCACTTGCAGCCTTTGGAGCTGCTGTTGTTTTCCAGGTTATTGTTGAATAAAATATTCATCAGCTCTCCCAATCACTTTTCGATTGCTTATTGTCACAGCGTCACCCCTGTTTCCGTCATCTTCCTCATAGCAGTTACATTTATATACAAACCACCCTAAACCATGTTTATTTTAAGTCGCTTCTTTGAAACATCCTGACAAAACAAGTCCTAGAGATCATGTAATCTATATGATCTGCTAAAATGTAGTGTCACATATTTAGTTTTTATCAGTTACCCAATTTAAACTCACAAAGCAATAAAACAAGTTGTAAACAAACAGAATTGGAGCCGACGTTACTTTTTGTTTGTTTTGGCAATCTAGCCATGTAATGGGCGGTATTAAGTACATATGACTAATTGTGTAGGGCAAAAATTAAATCAATTGTTTATCACCCGACGCAATTTAGAACTCATTTACTTAACATAGTATAGTACATTTTGCAATACAAAATTTAGTGTAAAAGAAGGCTCATTTTTAACATAATAATGGAAATATTTCCAAAATTGCTGCCACGTTGAAAACTACTAGAATGGCAGCCAAAGATGCCAATGAAAAGAATGGCACCCTAACTAGAGTATTGCCCTAAGGAATAAAACCATGTTCCAGATGTAGGCATTCACTGATGTTGCTACATGCATATCAGCTGGCTAGCAAGTCAAATTAAGAAAACACAAACCAAAATATAAATAACATGAATCTCCAGGAAATTTTTGTCAGATGTTTCCAAAGAAGCGACTTAAAATAAATATGGTTTAGGTGGTTGTATAAATGTAACTGCTATGGGGGAGGATGACAGGAAACAAATTGTCCTGATAAAACACATGACAATTCAGAAAGTATTTTGGGGAAATTTGGGGAAACGTTTAATGTGGAGTGTCGTGGCCGAGCGGTCTAGCGCACCGAACTCAAGTTCTGGTGTTGCCAGCAGCAGGGTGTGGGTTCGAGCCCCGGTCGTGACACTTGTGCTCTTTGGGAGCGTAATTTAACCATAATTGCTTCGTCCTTCGGATGGGACGTAAAGCCGTAGGTCCTGTAAAAGTTGTATAATGCAACAAAGTGGAATGTCGTGTCTAGCGCACTGAACTCCAAGTTCTGCAAAAGTGCAGCAGCAGAGGTGGGGTTCGAGCCTGGGCCCGTGACACCTGTGTCCTTTGAGCAAGACACTGCACCATAATTGCTTCTCTCCACCCAGGGGTTAAAATGGGTACCTGTGAAGGCAGAGATGGTTTGCTCTATATGCGGCACAGAAATGGCAGCAATTGAGTTTTACACCCCAGGAGCTGAGAGGGTTTCCAGGAATGATCATGAGCCTTATGAGCCCATATGTGCAGGGATAATAACATATCGCGCCTTGAGCGCCACTTAGTTGGTGGATATGCGCCATATAAAATCTATACATTATTATTATTATTACTATGACATGCCTGGAAAACAATAGTTTAAAGGGCCTGCAAGTGAACTATGGGCAAAATACTTACAGCCAGTGTTAAGTGACCTGTCAGTGACCCGAATTAGTCCACCCTCGAGTCGCCACCTTTTGTGACTTGCGACTTGACTCTGACTCTGGACAAAAACAACTTCAGACTTGACTTGACTTGAAAAAATGACTTGTGACTTGACTGATCCTGACTTGAGTAAATTTGACTTAAGACATTGCGTGTCACCGCGTATTTTGTTGTTGTTTTAAATTAATTTTTTTGGTGGTCAATCCGGCCACGCAGCGAATATTTTGTGATGTATAAAGTACTGCTGTCAAGAATCTGTACATGAGTATGTAATAATGTACGGTACATATACATGCTATATTTATTAGTATTACACTGTGTGTGGCGATATGTCTAGTCTTCCACATAATCCGTCGTAGTGGAAGCTGTAAGCTTGTGGGTTATTACTTTTGCAAAAGCTGTGTATTAATATTCAAAGAAATTTATACAGACAGCTGGGAAACGAGGTTATAGTGACATTGTTAATTGTTTTAAGAATTTGAAAAGTGTTGAACAAATTATCGCAAATTTACCGTAAACGAAACCGAATAACTATTTTGACTCATATTTTATTGATTTGTTAGTGTAGATATTATAGTACATGTTTTTTTAATGGTTTACTCCATAAACAGAGAATTTTAAAACATTTCACGCACATAATGTCTAACTCCTAAACTGATAAGGCAATCATTGGGCAAGTTGTTAGATCTCTGAAGCGTGCTCTACGCTATGGTAATACACACACACAAGCTTGTTACACCTGTTCTTCACGTGTAACGTTGTTACGTATGAGGCTGTATATGACTAAATGATACTTAAATATATAAGACTAAACCAAATATAGAAGAGCAAATCCATATATTTAAGAGCAAACTCATAATTTAAGAGCAAATCCATATATTTAAGAGCAAACTCATATATTTAAGAGCAAAACCATATATACGGTAAGAGCAACCCATATATTTAAGAGCAAACTCATATATTTAAGAGCAAACCATATAAGAGCAAACTCATATTTAAGAGCAAAACCATATATAAAGGACAAATACAAATATATAAAGGATCACAGCCAAATATAAAAAAGGATCAAATATATATATAGATAAAGTGTCAAACAAATATATAAAAGACCAACACAAATATAAAAAGTTTTGAACAGCGCCCTCTGTATAATGGACGTAACTTCAAATATTGAAGATATGGACATTTCATATATTGAAGACATGGACATTTACATATTGAAGACATGGACGCCCACATATTTAAGACATATAAGTTTCATATATAAAGGACGTCAACAGTCGTCAACGCATCGATTGATTTTCGTCCCGCCGAAAATCATTGAGCTTTAGTCTGTTATAATTTTGCTCACCAGGTTACGTTTGGCGGGAAAGGGTATCGATGTACGGGTACGCTAAATACTTTTATATAAGGGA
>CM055818.1:46252012-46284022 GCA_029582265.1 Zoroaster sp. YZ-2022
AATCAGTTATGTAAAACTTATTTACGAAAGATGACAACTCTGAATAGCTGTATTTGCGCCCTTTTAGAATTTGCAATACATTTATAGAGAAGATAATCATCTTATTAAATTAATTTGCTATTCACAAATTAACATTGCATAATACCATTATTCAATATCAATGGTGCGATGGCTTGGCTCATAAAATAATATACATGTACAAAAACTCCCTCAACTTTGTGTGTGGCTCTACAAAGAAGTGGTCTACGTATCGTCCTTCTAAATGGAGCCAGCGTGAGAGGGCGCCATTTACGCAATCAGCTGTCTCCAGCGGATCACGTGGTTCGTATTTTGGATCTATTCACGTTCACACAATTAACGGTAAACCTGTGTAGTTTCCGCTGTAAGATCGTTTTTTTACCCCATACTCAATAGTAGTGTGGTCGTCGGAATAAAATATGAACAGACCAGTGTACGATTTATTAATACAATACAAATCACGATTAAAATAAAATAGAAATACAATTTCATGGCTGCATCATTGACTAAAACAAGAAAAAGAATGGGTCCCAAATTTACACAACGCTGACTGGTTACTACAAAACTAGCAAACACCATTTATTATACTTGTTAACACGTCAATTGTTTTAAAAATTCTATTTGATTTTATTGAAAAAGAATGACGAATTAAGACGAAATTAATTCCTGCAATGCATATGAATAACAATTTTGATGGCCTAATCCCGGCCTCCCTACTGCAGCACACGCTCTTGTTAGTAATAGTGTATCAGACTATAACCCAAACCACATAGGCTACAAGCACTTATTTAAATATCATAGATTTGTGGGGGTTAAAATTGTGGGGGTTAAAAAAAGTTCCAGTGCGAGAGAGCAGTGGGTATGAGGTATACAGAAATAGCTCAAAAGCCTTGAGGTTGCATTGGGCCTACCGAACATGTCGTCCTCACTTGGTCGTGCATTATATAGTTCCTGTTTAGACCTCTACACTGTTTCGAGAGTTTTCTCTTTGGTTTAACATTAATGCACTTATGATGAGTTTTGTCATCTGGTGATTTGGGCGTCCTCTCTTTATTGCCCTGGTCTGAATTCCTTTTTTTCAGAGGTAATAATGTATTTCGTGTGCCACGTTTTTGCAACTGCCTGACCCTTTGGCAATCCCGACGCAAACCGATGGCTCATCGCCATCTGAGAGAAACGATACCTCGTCCCCATACGATCACCTTGATAAAACCATAGGCAAACATCAAAGAAGGGCGGGCTCCCTGAGAATGAGAGTGATAATCATCATTATGCCAGTCTTAATGGCTGAAATGACGTAAGCAATGGATGAAATTGAAATCATTACCTCGGCCTTAATTAATGCTGCAGTCATGTTCATCATATCCCCAGAAGGCATGGTGAAGATAATTATATGAAGTGGGTAATCTCTTCATAAATATCAGTTTATTTCAAGTCGTCATTTTGTAAATTGTAGTTACAATATCGGGTTTTAATTGGTGATGGCTATTTTACTGCGTCTGTTATACCGTATTTTATCAATCTTATCTGAAAATTGTATAAGGCGTGGCGTAATAAATGTTTTTTGTTTAATTCCGTTAGATGTCTAACTTTCATAACTTTGGAGAATCTAGGAAAATTAGTTTTTGGATAGACAAGGTTTTTATTCAAATATATCTCATTTGAAAGTAATGTACTTCCCTTTTATAAGACAAATAACAGTGTAATGACTTGACAAAATGGACGGCGGAATAGCGAAATACGTGGAACATGCATCTTTAAATCAACCAACACGTTCATATTGGCTGGTTTGATCACTCCCCATCAGTCATCCCTGTATGGGCCCCGAGCAGTCTTTATTGGCGTTCGAGCATTGACAAGTATAGAGCCTATACACCAGTGTTGTAGTCGAGACCGGATAGTCCGAGACCGAGACCGAGACCGAGACCGAGACCGGAAGGTCCGAGATCGAGACCGAGACCGACCCGTCGAGACCAAGACCGAGACCATGAAGGCCCGAGACCGAGACCGAGACCGAGACCTGCATAAATAAAATTAATAACATAATAAAAGAGTCAAACAAAAGTTTATGTGTGATTTTGTGAACACTTTTATTCTCATGAAAACAAGAAAGAAAAAACACTTTTGCCATTTCTTTGATCGGAAGTTTACATCCATCTAACAAACAAAGAAATCGTTTATCATTTGTGGCCCATTTTAACGAACACTTTCATTACATTTAAAAAACATCAGCATTCCCAACATCTCTGTGCACAGTCTGGCCCTTGGAAGACGTTCCTGCACATGGTGTCAAGAATCCAGTAATGCCCTGTTGCTTGCTGGTTTCTTTTCCCTGACTGCAAGTACTCTTCATACCTTTTAAAAACAATAACAAAATGATAACTTTAATTAAAACTTAAGAATAAGAAGATCACAAGAACTGGCACAACAAATTTTTAATCTTCACAGAAGGGAGGGCAATGCATATAGCAAGAAGCCTAAGGACATGTCTAAAACCACAATGAATGTGGACTGATGATTGACTTTCACCCCATGTAGATTAGGGGATCCAGCAGGGGAAAACAACATGACTTTACAAAGATTAGTTGATGACAACCCGACCCAGGAAGGAACTAACGGGTTGTGGCATTTATTACTTTAAAAAAGTGGGTGACTGTTATTCATTAAATTTGAATAACAATTTCCAACAATTACAAAATAAATATAGGCTTACTTACTTGGCTTTGTGCGCCCGGCTCAAGTGCCTGGTGAATGCCAAACTTGTTCCAGATCGTTCACTTATCCGAGTTATTTTGGTGCAGAAATTGCACACTGCTGAATGCTTCTTATTCCCTGCCTTTGTGTTGGTGAATTTTTTGTGGTCTTTAAAACCAAACTTGATTACCGATGAGTTGCTTGACATACTGATTACTTCAATTCAAAACCTCGCGCAAAAAGTTTACAACTATGTGCAGGAAGTACTGGTACACACACACACACGAGACCACATGTGAATGCTTAATACAGCGGCGACAGCATGCGTTCTTTCGAACAGATAGTACATGTCACTCACAACTCGATCCCAAGTTTATCGAACCCTACTAAAGCGTGGGGCATGAGTTGATGGTTGAATGACGATCGCACCACATGGGGCGGGAAAGAAGGTAGGCATCTACTGCAAGTTTGGTAACAAAATGTGAAATCGTTTTACGTTTCAACGGAACCAAATAAAAACAAAAACGAATAATCGATTATTTTCGTGTGTTGCAAAGTGGTTAAAAAGGCTGCTCTCGACACGAGACCAGTCAAATCTTCGAGACCAGAGAGGTCCGAGACCGAGACCAAGACCGAGACCACAGGGTATCGAGACCGAGACCAAGACCGAGACCAGGAAAAACCGGTCTCGACACCGGTCTCGAGACCGAGACCGGTCTCGAGACCTACAACACTGCTATACACGTACAATGTGGAATCCTTACTCTGTGATGTAGTCGCCAGACTACCTCCTACCTGACCTCTTTAGTTAGTGAAGTTCAGTCATAACTCAATAGAGTTCTTTGTTGCGAAGCGTGGAAAGGACGGATTAACAAGAAACTATTCGTTTCAATCACGTTGAAATATATGTCTGGTTTTTGGTGTCATTTTTAAATTTCCTGCATGTGTAAAGAGACCATGGGACTAACGACGTGCGCAAAACCGACCATGTTGAGATTTGGTGTGATTATCTTTGCCTTCTTGAGTGGAGGAACGTGGACAATCCATTGCACACAGGCACAGAATCTCTATCTCCCAACCGAGTTGCAGGATGAGATGACGAAGATACAAAACCATTTCTGTCAGAAGTATTTATAACTTTGTCTTTTTGTTTAAATTTTTGGAGGAGGAAAACACGTTTCAGTCCAGATACGAATCCAGGGTCACTGGGGAGGGGAGGCGGTGGGGTAGTAAAGCAAACAACCCAAAAAAAGGGGGAACGCACATCTCATCTCATCATGGTAAATTGACATGCATTGTGGGATACTGGACCACGGGATCCGTTAAAATTAAGCTTCAATGCTCCAATTCTGTAATATTTCTTTTTTTTCAGGAGTGTCAGCTGAATATGAAAACATACCCAGTGATCTGTATAGGCCCACCATTAAATTAATGTGTTTATTTATTTGTTAAGTGTAATAACGTACATTAATTTCAACCACGAAATGTAAGGTTTGGTGAGCCTTGTGTTTCGTTTTATGGTATTTGTTTGTTACATCTAATTGTTCATGCTATTTGGGTTGTGTTAGCTGTGGTACACTGGTCAACATATGAACAGATTACACAATTGGTTTACCAATGCCCAATGTTGGATATTTGTTGGCCAAAATATGTGAACAGTTGTGGTAAATACTGACCAATTCTGGGAGAAATAACCTTACCCAACTCCATGTTGCCCAATGTTTTTACAGTGTAGGTTATTGAAAAACATTGAAAACTCTGTGGACTGACAAATATTTGAATTTTTTTGAATGTTTTGCTTATTATGTTTCTAATTTTGGATAATTTCAGGTAAATTAATCAAATCTATTTTGCAGTAATACAGGATCATGTTCTGGAATGCCCCCACGCTCACTTTGCTGTCCAAACAACAATAATAACAAATGTTACAATGGAATGGGTATGTTGATTTCCTCCTTACCACTTCTTTTCTCTGTCATACTTAATGATTTGATCGACTCTTTTTATGTGGTTCTTAAAGTGGCGGGTCCAGGGTCTCAAAAAAGGGGGAACACGGCCGAAAAGGGACACTAACCCCCACTAAATTTTTTATTTTTTTAATTTTAAATTTACATGCAAGGAAATAACAAGGGGTATACATGTGGCCTGGTTTTACCTTTCTTATTTTACCCGTTTATACACCTTTAATTGAAAGTAGGCCTATTATGCTCGATCATTTTCTGTCCAACACAGATTCTGGAATGTGTATGGGAGATGATCAAGATCAACATTGTGTTTATGTAGATGCTATCGTATGTCGATATAGCGACGGGAGAGGTTCATGCATTTACTTCAATTCGTCGTCTACACAACCATTGTGTGTCTGTAAAGACGATAACGGCACGTGGCCAACATCAGATGCACAGGAGTCTCTGATTAGAGGGTATGATCAAGTTTCTTTGTGAAAAGGATTTAATTCCAAATTAATACATAATAGTATAATGCAAGAACTGGGGAAATAGTTGTCCAAGAGAGGGGCAGTCAAGTGACGGTGATTTATTGGGTGACATCGGGAATGGAGACAGTTGACTCGTCCAGTGCCAAATAGATAGTACTTGACATTTATTGAAAATAATATGTTTTAAAAAATTAACTTTAATGATTCTAAAATTATGCTATCAAATTTCTGGCCTTTGCTCCCTGTTTTTTCCCCTGAATAGTGATGCTGTTTGAATGATTTTGATTTTTTATAAATAGTAAATCCTCACTTGATGTAAAAACTGAGAAAATAATTATTTCAAACACAATTATTTCTTTGTCATTACTATAGATATCATGCCACGATTTGCTGTTAATTAAAATAATTAAAAACAAGTCATTAAAGCTATGAAATACTCCGTGCTTTAGTGCCTGTAGTTTTACATGCGTTTGACCGTATATTAATCGACTTATGACTTTTGGAAAACACAGAAATTGCAGTATAAATGATTCATCCACATCAGACGGAACGGATTCGAATCCGAGTCTTCAAACAAACATGCCTATGTCCACCCACACGGCTGCATCAATAGGTACAGTAACCTCAATGCCAACATCAAGTCAAACTATGGCCGTGATATCAAGTCATCAGCCCACGATCCTGGATGGTCTGTCTAGTGCAGCCGCTGCCCCTCTGGATGGCGGTATTGACCAGGACAACACAGTATCCATTGTTTTAGGAGTCATTTTGTCTCTTGTTCTCCTTGTCCTCATCCTGGTGTTGTTTCTTCGGTGGAGAGGGAAACTGCCATCCCAGAAGAAGAAAGCTTCGTAAGTATTTTTGGACAAAATATGACACCAGAATTGTCTTATTTGCTTTTATGCTTCTTGACAATTAGGAATTGGTTTGTAAAATAATTTTGTAGAGTGTTTTCATTTGCGTGTTTCTTAAAAATAATGCCTGTTCCACAATACAAGAAGTAAAAATTTAAATATAAAAAAGAAGATGATAGACATACAAACGTATCATACGTGAGAACAGGAATTTTATCTTGTGCTTGGAGAAATTATTACTTAATTTATCCATGCTAGTATTAATATAATTTTGTTCTATATTTCATTGTCGTTGCAGGCAGCCCAGAGACCCATCTAGTGTTGAGTTGGATGAGCAAAGTAAGTATAAGCATTATTGATAAAATACATTTTGAAACCAATCAAAGCCGTAGAAAAATCTAACATGAATGTTGTGGGTTAGTTTTCATTTTGTGTGGATGATGGTGTTAAACATGATTTTCTTTATACTTTTTCTCCCTTTAAGCCTCGGACAGAGCGCAGTTGCCCCAACCACTGGTAGTCGGCAGCAGCGAATACTCATATGCATACGATCACAGACCGCAGAGGTCCCTCACGCCCGACACGGGGAAACCCAAGCCTGTAAATCACACGGTGAGCAATCGCTATGAACCAGACGGGTCTGGATGCAGTTCATCCTCGGCCACGGGTAATAGTACGGAATCCCATCAAGACCATTCATATTATGAAATTGGGAGGTCACAGGATGGGGAGACTCTTCAAAACCCTAAATATTATGAACTGGGAGGGCCACAGAATATGGAGAAGGGTAACAGTGGGGAGACTCCTCCCGACCCTCAGTATTTTGTACTAGAAAGGACACGTGATGGTGGAACTATCGAAGCGGACTTGCCACCAGGGGGTCAATCTAAACAGGGAGATGATCCTGCGTATTTCACGTTAATGCCAACTACAGAGTCCCAGACTCCTGGGTATGAGGCTCTGCAGCCTCGGACCTCTGGGTACGAGGCTCTGCAGACCCGAAACCCCAGGTACGAGGCTCTGCAGGTAGCGTCTTCATCTGAGGGAAACGATGCATCATCCCCTGGGTACGAGGCTCTGCAGACCCGGACTGCTGGATACGAGCCTCTGCAGACCCTGACCGCTGGATATGAGCCTCTGCAGGTAGAAACTTCATCTGAGGGAAACGATGCGTCATCCCCTGGGTATCAGGCTCTGCAGCCCCGGACCTCTGGGTACGAGGCTCCGCATGTAGCAACTTCATCTGAGGGAAACGATGCCTCGTCCCCATACGATCACCTTGATAACACCATAGGCAATCGATCAAAGAAGGGCGGGGTCCCAAAGAACGAGAGTGATAATCATCATTATGCCAGTCTTAATGGCTGAAATGATGTAAGTAATGAATGAATTGGAAAACATTACTTTGGCCTTCAATGTTGCAGTCATGTTCATCATATTCCCATTGTAAAGATAATACTAGGAAGTAGGTTATTACATCATTATGTACCAGTCTATAGTAAGCCAATGTTGTCTTGGCAATATTTTAATTAAATTGTTTAATTCCAAAATACAGGAACATAGCCCCATAACCTGGGGGAAGGGTAACAGCAATTATATCATAAAACAACAATAAACAAATCGTGACGGGTGTGTTTTCAAAGAGAAAACATTTTGCCTCTGTTTCAGTTCAGTAAACAAGGAAATGTATTTTGCAGCACAGGTTTTGAAATTTCTCCTCCTTAATCATTGGATTGAAGGCTGTATGCATTTTATATATTGCATGAAACATGTTCTTCCTTAACAGCTCAGTATACAATGTACAGTTAAAAAAAAAAAAAATGCATTTCTTTTTCAATATGTAAGTCACAATATGGGCATACTTGTTGTTGTGGTGTTTAACTATTATTATGTACTATGTAACGAAATCTGAATCGAGCTAAATGAGATATATAATTTACACTGAATACATAACATATAATACGGCTCAAACTCATGTTTCATTTAAAAAATACAATAAGTTCTCCATTTATTTCTGGTTAGGGTCTTTTCTATTGTCACAGTAAATATTGCGATTGTATACTGCTGTATAATAGGCCGATGACTCTACGGTTTTAATCATCGACAGCTCTGTAGTAAATACATAGGGTCTATCGTCCGTTTTCCTCCCCGTTATTGCACCGCAATTTTCTTTCGAATCTGAAAATTGCCCTTTTTCTGTAGAAATGAAAATAACATGAGACATTCAATGAATTCATGGCGGATCCCCATCATAAATTAATTTGGACTTTTATTGCTGATTCTTTTTGTGTATCCTTCAAAGAATAAAAGCAAAAATGGAATTGCCTTTAGCGTAAACACAAGCTATACATATTTTAAGCATGACTTTTTATTTGTTTTATTATACACATAATGTATACATCTTGAATGTTTTAGATTGTTTTAATTGTACTGGTGTAAAAAGACTTGGCTTATGAGTGTATGCAATGTGGGACATTTGTTTGTATACTCAGAAATTACATATATTTACATAGTAATTATATGTGTTTTAAAATTGGTGTAGAAAGACAAACGGCTTTTATAATGTTTGGAAATTTATTTTGTACACAGAAAAATAGTTATTACATACCAGTACATATCTAGGCCTATATATTTTAAATTGTAAATATTTTTTATTATGACATTTAAAAGAAAACAAATTTCTTCTAAATGGGGGAAACAAATAATGAGTTGTAGTTTAAGCAACGTGGGACATGTGGCTTATGATAAGAAAATTTAACATATAAGTTATTATTTCGTTGCAATAGTCAAGTGTGGAAAAGACAAACGGCTTTTATAATGTTTGCCATGTTTGAAATTTTGTTTTGTGCACAGAAAAATAGAAGTTACATATATATATATATATATTTTAAATTGTAAATGTATTTTATTATGTCATTGAAAAGAAACAAATATATTCCGAAGGGTAAAATATGATAGGAATATTGAACATAATGTTATTATTTCATTGCATTGGACAGGTGTGGAAAAGACAAACAGCTTTTGTAATGATTGCCAAGTTGGAAATTTGTTTTGTACACAGAAAAATAATAATTACATACATATGTATTTTAAATTGTAAATTTAAAACCAAATATTTTCTAAAATAAATCACCAGTTATAGTTTATGTAACGTTCGACAATGTGGCTTATTATAGGAAGCAGTGAATGAGTGAGTCAACCTAAAGGAATCGAGAGTTCTTTATCCTTTGTTACAATGAAATAAAGGTTGGGCTTCAAGGCTGTTGCACCAACAAAACATGGGTAAGCCAATAATCACTGAACGTATCGTTGCAAAGGTTTTCTAGATTGGGACCCAAATTGGCATTGGGACTATAAGGTTCCAATTCAGGAAAAAAAGTCATCTCCCAATTGGGATAATATAGTTTGACAATGACTTCGGGAGCAATAACATCGTTTGGTTGTATATAAGGACAATAGAAGTACATTTAGAAATGTTATTAGCCGAACTGGAAATAGCAGAATAACTTGAAGCCAACATTATATACAATATCGCTCAACCTTTACTGTGCATTTTACTTGTCATATAACATGTTCATGCCACTTAATAAAAAATGTTGATATAATTGCTGAAATGATTGTTACGGTGGATTTAGGAGCTCAAAACGGGAGCTTATGGGGCCTTTGATCATTATGTATTATTTACCGAATACATGGGCTACGTCAGGGGAGACTTAACTGGTTTCCCGAATACATGGGCTACGTCAGGGGAGACTTAACTGGTTTCCCTCTATAGCATTCTACAATCTACAGTAATCCTGTACGATCTTTGACCCTTTCGTCAGTATATGTATAAGGTCTATTATAATATAAACACACATAAAAATCATATGTATAGGTAAACATAGGGTACACAATGATTGAAGTTTAACGTTGCATGATGTAGTCCCTACCATAGAAAGAGGAACAATATACAAGGGGAAAGTACCTATACAACACCCACGCTGAATAGGCCTATACAACTCTTCAAGGACGAGTTATCTCCGTGAAAGCTTTGTAATACCAACAAGGTTTGTGAGTGAATATCGTAAACGCTCTAGATTCCCTTTAAATGACTTAAAGGGAAAAGTATAGACCATGTGACTTATTTACACTAGAATGCATGCAAACACATCTGAATAAATATTCACTGTTTCACTCAACGGAATAAGCTGAAACGCTCAGAGGTTGGTATTTATACAAATTGATTCTTGATTCTTATTATGGAGATGTTTATAGACATTTTACCAATGGTGTACAAACCCTTTCAGTTTGAGGGTTCAGACTTTTATCATGATCGGCATGGTAGTGATGACCCAAGGAGAAGGGGGAATTTCGCCGCCCACGTAGGAGAAAATTAAACATGGTCAACAACACGCCATGAATGGGTCTCAGACCGTCCCTCCCATGATGCTTATAATTGTACAATAAATATCCAACCCAGAGAGGTTTTCTTCATGGGCACTTTGACCCTTTATTGACAGTGAAATGTTGGGTGCTGAGCGAATGACGTATCATCCCATAACAACAATTATGCCCGTTTGTTTATGGTGTAACCTCAAGGACCTCTTATTGATCCCCGCTTTTGTTCCCTTTGTTGTTGGACTTGTACTTTTTGCCATCTCCCATTTGATTTGTACACCATTTTTCAACCAATGACATTTGCAAACAATAACTGTTAACTGTGGACCCATTGATCCCCGTTGTTATAAGCCCTCAGTGTACACCATTATACAAACGCTTGCTAGTACCCATTGTCCTCGTCACCAACACTTTGCACGTGGCCCAGAGTTTGATACTAAGCTATGTCGTTAACGAGGAAATAGTGAATTTGCATTATTGGTATTTATTGTAGAATATGGAAATAGATAATTAGCTGATGAACTATTTAAGAATAATCTCTCAGGATGTTTGGTATCGCAACCATCTCAAAACCAAGTAAGATGTTAGATAATAATGCCCTCAGTTTTATTTTGATTCATGTCAAAGGCGTACTGTAGATTCCCTATGATGTATTATGCCACTCTACACATTAGCGAATCAAGGGGAACCACGGGCAAACCGTGCTCATGGCGTGGGGTCCGGGCCCGTTTAATGGACCAGGAAAATGTTGCAATCAGGAGTCTCAGCTGTGTAAACTTATGAAATGTAATTTTACTTAAGTCCATTTTGGAAAATGATTTCATAACCACATTTTTGTATTTTTGTTTTGCATTTTTGTATTTTTTTTTAAAATAACGACCAGAAAGTCTCCAAAATTGACAGTGTTATGAGCATCCGGCTGCAGGCCAAAATGTGGGAAAAACCATTCTGCTAAAATACATCGTGATTATTGAAGAATGGAATCAACACAGTACAAATCCACAACGGTGTGGGGTCCTAGGGCCCTCCCAAGGGCCCAGGAAGCTTTAGCGTTCTAGACGTTCTGTGATACAATCTAATGCATGTGTTTTATATTTATGGAGAATTATAAAGTGTTCTTATCTTGGTCAGGGTTTTTCTTTATTATTATGCACAGTCGAAAATGTATGCAAATATAGGCCTAAAAAGTATGTAAAATATGTAAATTTCAAAGGATGATTTCCTGTACGTGCTGGAACCCTATTCTCGTCCATGATGTTATACCGGAATTCGGAAGTAAAATGTGCTGCATAATGTTTGTGGCAGTTGCCCGAACCTCTGGTACTTGGCAGTACCGAACACTCATTCATATACACTGCAAAAACTGTGGCGTTAATAACTAGGCAACTCGCACAATATAAATACCATGGAAGAATAAACTTGAAACCACTAGTGTTATTTTAACACCTCGGTTTTGCAGGGTATACACATAATGATCGCTATGAACCAGATGGGCCTCGGTGCAGTTCATCCTCAGGCAAACGATCAAATGAGGGCGGGCTCCCAAAGAATGAGAGTGATAGTCAGTCTTAATGGCTGAAATGATGTAAGTAATGAAATGAAGTTGAAATCATTACCTGGGCCTTTAATGTTGCGGTCATGATCGTCATATTCCCAGAATGCGTTGTAAAGATAATACTAGGAAGTGGGTTATTACATCATTATGTACCAGTCTATAGTAAGCCAATGTTGTCTTTGTACGTGCCTAATTATCCCATAATAAGTTAACTGAATTTAACTGTTTTATTCCAAAATGCAGGAACATATCACCATAAACAAATCATGGCGGGTGTTTCCAAAGAGAAAATACAAACGTAATGTTACATTATCAGATGGCAGGTGGATAGTGATTTGAACGGATGGGTTTCAGAAGTTAACATATTTTGCAACACGGGTATTTTTTACATTAATGTCCTGATTATAAGAAATAGAAATTGCTCCTCCTGGCCTTAGTCAAGGAATAGACGTCTGTGTGCGTTTTACATATCATGTAACATATTCTTCATTAGCTCAGTATACAATGGACAATCAAATAAAAAGTATATTTCATTTTCACAATATCTAGTTCACAATATGGGCATACTCGTTGTCGTGGTGTTAAACCATTATATCTACCAACGTCTTTTAAGGATGTGACGAACATCTGAAACGAGCTAAATGGAATGTATCATTTACACTTGAATACATAACATAAATACGACTCAAACTCATGTTCATTTAAAGAAAATTACGATAAATTCTTAATTTATTTTTCTGGTTAGGATCTTTTCTATTGTCACAGTAAATATTGTGATTGTATACTAATTAAATTAAGATGACTAAAATTACTGCTGTATTATTGGCCGATGAGTCTATGGTTTTCATTATCGAGAGCTCTGTAGTAAATACGTAGGGTCTATCGTCCGGTTTTCTCCCCGTAATTGCACCGCAATTTCCTTTTGAATCTGAAAATTGCCCCTTTTCTGTAGAAATGAAAATAACATGACACATTCATCCTTTTTGCTTTTTGTGTATCCTTCAAAGCAAAAAGCAAAAATGAAATTACCTGTACAATAGCGTAAAACATTTGTTTTATTATACACAGAATATATACATCTTTAATGTTTTAGATTGTTTTAATTGTACTGATGTAAAAAGACTCGGCTTTTTAGTGTATGCAAAGTGGGACATTTGTTTGTATACTCAGAAAAATAGTAATTACATATGTATTTTAAAATCGAAATATATTTTTATTGTTTCATTGTACTGGTGTCGAAATAGCTTTGGAAATTTGTTTTGTACACAAAAAATAGTAATTACATACATAGGCCTATTTTAAATCGTATATGTATTTTATCATCTATATCATTGAGTAACTTCCATTCTGCAGCATCTTACTTCAATAAAGATAAAACAATTGACATGCAAAAGATGCAGCTCATTACGTTGTGTCGTTAACAAGAAAATAGTGACAATGCATTCAGAAATCTTGACTGCTAATGATTGGCTAATTGAACTTAAATCTGGCCATGGGGGTTCTTTTGTTTTTACAAAGTACCATCAACCTGTGTAGAAGTTTGGCCTCGAAAAGGTTTGGCTTCGGGGAAAATAACATATTTCCGCAACTGTTCATCAGAAAGGAAATGTTTTGGTAATCAGGACTTACAACGTCAGATCTACCTTCTATGGTTTCAGATTAAAATATACAAATAGTCATCAGACTTTCCGTGGTATACATTACTATACTTTGTAAACACCAAATGATGTCCATGCAGTTTGATTATAACAAAATGTTGCTGTCAGGGGTGGAACCAGGGTCTCGAAAACGGGGCAAAAAAGACTGGGACGGTACACTGCCAAAAAGAGGGCCACACAAACAAACGTATGGTAAATTTGCTAGTGTAAATTTGCTGTAATTTTGATGTTTGTTATCAAAATTCTGACGCACATAATTGGGGTGTAAGTTTTGACTATTCTCAAACACTGTGGCACATCAATAGAAATATCTCAAGTGATGTGTGATATCATCGTCAACTTTACACCAAGTAAGTTTCATGTAAAGCAGTGAATATGTATGCTTTCCTAACAATACCAAGGGTATACACGGCCATTGACCATAAATGATCTGCCTAATGTATTTCCATTTTATGAAGCGTTTATAATTGATGACGGGATGACGTATATCAGGCTGGCGTATATAATTTAAGCCGAGCAATAATGCACATTTTGGCCAAATTCAAGATGGCCGCCAAACACATTTTTGTTATTATAGTTTTCCAAAATGATTGGCTAATTGAACTTAAATCTGGCCATGAGGGCTCTTTTGTTTTTACAAAGTACCATCACCCTGTATAATAGATGTTTAGCCTTGAAAATGTTTGGCTTCCGAGGAAAATATCCAACAGATTTCCGCAACTATTCATCAAAACGGAAATGTTTTGGTAATCAGGACTGACAATGTCAGATCTACCTTGTATGGTTTCAGATTAAAATATAAAATAGTCATTAGACTCTCCGTGGTATACATCACTACACTTTATTAACACCAAATGCCGTTTGATCATAACAAAAATGTTTATGCTATCAGGGGTGGAACCAGGGTCTCGAAAACAGGGGGGGGGGTGGGAGCACATGACTAAAAGACCGGGGTACACTGCCAAAAAGGGAGAACACAAACAAACGTATGACAAATTTGCTACTGTATTGGTTAGGCCTAGGGATTAATTGTTTTGATACATGTTTTCTACGATGGAAGATAGTAGCCCTTATGTGGCCCCACCGCCATGCATCGACATTACCATACTAACTTCTTTTATCAGTATGACCCCATGTTACCATGTAATGTACCATGTACCTTAGATCCATCCATGTAAAGAACAAAGACAGAACAATTATGTGACCATAATTGTTATGTGCATCACTTTCATGCTGGCCCATTCACACCATATGTTTTCGCGTTCCACAGCAGTCATGTTGGGCCATACTTCCAAATACGCTTTCACGATCTGTTTTCATATTAAAAACTCTCAATCCAACGAGCTTTTGCTCTAGCTTTTGCTCTAAGCGTGGTTTCCGTCCTCACTGTAGACGTCAACCTGCCCGCTTTGTTGTAGGTTTATTATATTATTACAAAGCATCAACTGATGCGAGAAGTATGTTCACCTCAGCTCGTACGGTTGCAGTATCCGGGCCGAATTGTATTTCAGTAACTTCCTCCTTTCTGTTTGCATGTAGTGCACGTTAGGTTTACAGTTAATACAGTCATTCTCTTGGAGTAAAATACACTTCTCAAGCAAGAACCATCGCGACAAGGTACACCATGGCAGAGAAGACAGGATCACTTAGGTTTAGTTTTCAAGTGTTCATCATGTTAGTGTTATTGACCAACTGTTGTTCAGCACAGCAGCAAAGAGAACTTCCACAAGAGTTCAGTGATGATATTATTGACCAGATGATACAACATTTCTGCGATGGGTAACGTTATTATACATTATAGTAATGGGAGTGTACACATTGCCCAATTACCAATTTGATGAGTTATAATTAAACAAATTTACTTGATGTGAAGTTGGTGATGGTACCAAACATTATGAGATATTATTTTATCTGATATGCTGTCATTTTTGATAACACGTGACAAATGTATTACACATTTGAAATGGATCCATTTCCATGTTAGAATGCACGCAAACACATCTGAAGGCATTTTCAATGTATTCTCGTTAACGACACAATGGAATAAGCTGACACGCTCACATGTTGGTTTTATACATATCTCTTGATTCTTATTATGGAGACATTTATAGACCTTTCACCAATCTTCGGTTTGAAGATTCATGATAAACATGGCAGTGACCCACTTAGATTTCACATAACCCAAGGATACTGGAGGAATTTCACCGCCTGTGCAGCTTAGGAGGAAATTAAATAATGGTCAATAATACGCCATAAATGGGTCTCAGACCGCCCCTCCCATGGTACTTTTAATATCATACAATAAATATCCATCTCAACTGAGTTTTTTTATGAGCACTAGGACCCTTAATTGACCGTGAAATTTTGGGTGCTGAGCAAATGACATATATAATCCCATAACAATACAATACAGTTATTTGTTCATGGTGAAAACCGAGGACCTCCTATTGTTCTCCTCTTTTGTTCCCTTTGTTTGCCATTTCCCATTTGATTTGTACACGTTTTTCAACCAAGGACATTAAAAAAAAATAACTACAAACCGCCATTGTTATAATTAGTCCTCAGTTTACGCCATAAACAAACACGTGCTTGTACCCATTGTCCTCGTCACCAACACTTTGCACGTAGACCAGAGATTAACGGTAGTGGGTATTTTTTATAAAAATGTCTGTAAATGCATCCAATAACCAATGAACCCATCAAAGTGTCAGCATTTACTGTGTCGTTAACGAGAAAATAGTGAACATGGATTCAGATTATTGGTATTTATTGTATAATGTGGAAATGGATCATTAGCTGATGAACTATTTATAGAATAATCTCTCAGGATGTTTGGTACCACAACCATCTCAAAACCAAGTAAGATTTTAGTTAATAATGCCCTCAGTTTAATTTTGAACATTTCAAAGGGATACTGTAGACTCCCTATGATGTATTATGTCACTCTACACACTCTACACAGCCCTACTCCCTACCCTCCTCAAGAAAAGAAGAAAACAAATGGGGGGGGGGAGGGAGGGTACCGTGCAAAAAATATTGCGCACAGGAAAATACATTACTTACAAAAGAGGAACATCGTCGAAAAGCTGAAATTCCTGATCTGCATACCTACTGATATGTTGTGTCCACTAGTTGGTACACTGGTCCAATAATGCGGAGGTTGCGCAGTCTACTTCAGTATATGTCCCGGATCGAAAATTAACCCCAAAAGCATTTCCCTAACAAACAATAGATTACAGTAACAGTATAGTGTTCCTATTATGGGAAAGGTTGAACAGGAAAAATATCTGATTTGTTTCTGAAAGTATCCGACCACCACTTTATTTATTTGTAACAGCTTATTCTTTATTTATTACTTTATTATTTTGTACATCCTAGCATTAAGTATACATTAACGTGGACATTGATGGATGACTTGGGTCATTTTAAAATTATTTGGACTGATAAATTTACGCATGGTCCTAGAACATAATGAATGCAAATCATGTTTCAAAGTAGACAGTTAAAGCAATCAAACGGATGACCAAATCTTTCTTGACAGGGGAAGCAGTGAAAATAACTGTGGGCAAACAATTACACCCAGGGATCTTTGCAAACAGATTTTGATCCTGAAAGATTGCCGATCAAGATGCTGGAACAAAGGTTTGTCTGATTTAAAATGTAACATCACATTACTGTCAAAACCGGGTTTTGCTTTAATCGTAGCACTGTGGGCACACAGTACTGAGCTACGTCACTGAATGGCAAACTGTTATCAATATTATTTAATATCCCCAACACTATTGATTCCCATAAATATGCAAATAAATTGTGGTACAGCTGTTGGGATATATAGCCGGCCTGTTTTAACCTGTCAAGTTCGGTGATCAAGAAGCCTAAGACGTCTGCACTATTAGCCCGTCCATGGCCGTATGAGGGCGCCATCACGCAATACAAGGGTTGTCAGAGTGCATTATTTTGTATTGTAAGCATTGAGCGCCATTTTTGTAATTTTAACCATTGTTAGATATTTTGCCCCAAAATTAAACATTTTACGCTGGAAGTATTTAAGAGGAGTATATCTTGGTAAAGTATGTTAAGAATTTCCGGTTTGCATATAATATAAAATGATTTTATTTAATCATTCACGAGGCAATAGCAGCAAGACAACATCTGATATCAATCTATTGTTCCAAATCCCCGACTCAATGATTCCATCATTAATGCAGATCACTGTTATTTTTACATGCATACTAGTGATTTATTTTATCTGAAGACTACTACTACTACTCAGTCGACCCAGGTAGTCGCGGTGTCGCAGGCTTGAGTCGGGCTGAAGAAGCTATAGAAAGAAAAAAAAGTATTTCATTGTGATTTCATGTTAATGTATTTCATTTTAATTCACGATGGTAAAAGCTTAACCAGGAAAGTGATTTAATACTGTATTCATTCCCAAATTATCTTATGTTTTGCAGATTATGATGAACAAAATATAACCTGTCATAATGATCAAACTCTTGTTTGTGGTTATGAAGATGCCGTCGTTTGTCAGTATACCAACAGTAGAGGGTTTTGTGTATACCACCAATCTGAGCAAATCTCGCCTTTCTGTATCTGTAAAGATGGTCATGTGCAGATGAGGTAACATGACCTTTATACCATTTTAAGCAACCATGTTTATGTTTTAAACAAAATTTTGGCTATTTATAAAACTCGATTAAAAATGGTAAATACTGCGTACCTCCAAATTTAGTTAGTTTGTATTTTTATACCCATCGAAATGAATTTGTTGTTCTTCAAATTTGATTGTAATGTCACATTCGGTTTAATGCAGGGATTCGATTCTAAATACTTGTCAATCTTTTACAAAAGTTGCAATGAAGAATCAGACGGACCAAATCTGGTTATTTTGATTTTGAATAATAAGTATCATCTTGTCAATAATGTCAATCCAAAAAGCTGCAATACAGATGAATCTACAACGACACCACCAAATACCGGTCAAGGTAGCGAAGTATCAACAATCGTTCTTGGATGCCTCTTGTCTCTTCTGCTTCTGATAATTATCATTGGAGTAGTGGTGTGGTACCTTCGAAGAAAAGGGAAACTACCTGCCTTCATGAAGAACGCTTCGTAAGTCTATGTTCTTCTGTATAACTATCACATGCTTCAGGTGCGGATCCAGTGTCTCGAAAAGGGGAGGAACCCGGCCAAACAGGGTGAACACTGACAAAAAACGGAGCACACGAAAAAAACATGTGGTAAACTTACATGCACGGAGTTAAGGGGGCACATAATCCCATTTCCCACACTGTGTATCCGCCAATGACATCTTAATACTTTTGAAACATGACATCACTATAAACTGGCATGTGATTTTATCTCTTGTTCTGAAATAATGTTTACAGCCGTTCTTGTTACAGGAAACCCAGAGAATCGTCAGGTGTTGAGTTGGACGAAAGAGGTAAGTATATGTGTTCTCTTAAGACATTCTGATATCGTCAAGTCAAGAAGTCTATTGGTAATGTCAGCAAAACTGCTTCTACGAGTATTATTCAGTTACCCTTTTCGAATCAAGTATATTAAAGAGACAATATCATCTCGATCAGAACAGATTTTCAACAGGGCATAGAATCGGTGTCCTATTAAAGATGAACACAGTGACTGAATCGGTTGATTTTTATGCAACAGCAACGGTATTAACCTTATCACGTGGGGTACTATTTCCATTCACTGGGTTAATCTAAAACTAGCACTCTGATTCAGTGGCGCACCCAGGATTTGATTGGGGGGGGGGGGCTCAAAATATTTTTATTTGAAATCCAATATGGGGGAGAGACATGGCTGACCCAAACCATAACCGCTGGCGCGGCTGCAGCCATGTCCCTAGTCGTGCTCGTCAGTGAACCTACGGCACATGTTAAATGTTTCCTGGTGGTTTCTAGTCATAAAAAGAAGACATTATGGCATGATTCGGACTCGTAGGGTTTTTACCTTCCATATAATTTCCTCCTCTTGATGTAAAGAACTTGAGCTTGTTTCGTCTGCAAGATTTCTATAGTTAAATACTTTCATTGCGTGGACGTAAAGTTTGTGATCATTCCGGGCGGAGCTAAATTTTTTCAAACACGAATTTGGCGGCAAAACCAAATCCCAATATTATCCAATCGGTGTTTGCTAAAAGAGTGTCACATAATCTTTGTAAATTAAAACCCAATCCTGGGCCATTGTGTACAAACTGGAAAGGAGTTGATTATAATGCGGGCGTGTTTAAATTTTACGAGTAACCTCAACGACAGTCAACGACCTCAACAAGAGAAACGGACAACAGAAAATGAAAATACAATTAGGTAAAGCTGCTCCCTGATCAGGGTGCACCATGGCAGGGAGAATGTGTAAAAACCTTGTTATATATACTGGTGGCCCTTCAAGCTTACATGCACATGCATACGCAACGCCGTAAAATATAATAGTGAGTGGAATAAATGGAAAACTTTTGGAGGGGAGCTTGAGTCTCCTGAGTCCCCATCCCTTGTATCACTGCCCTATACTCCTTGCCGAACTCCTCTGTAGACAAGACTTGGGCTCCGATTTTGCTCTCTTTCCTGGCTCCTTCATTAAAAAAATAATAAAACATCAGCGGGCCCTTGCGGGGGGGGGGGGGGCTCGAGCCCCCAAGCCCCCCCTTGGGTGCGCCACTGCTCTGATTCCATGCCATGGTGATCATAACGATATTGTCCCTTTAAACAACCAAGCTGTAAATGTTTTAGTTAAATAGGCTATGTTGTGTCGTGAATGAGAATGTAGTGAACATGTATTCAGATGTTTGTGTATTTATTCTATTGTAGAATGTAGAATTAGAGTACTCTTTGTTTGAATGACAACACACAATTATTTCAAGGTGAAAATGATATACCAACATTGGCTTGACATCAAGAACGTTTTACACTAAAATTCGACCATTTTTTTAAATTACCGTCTTTCCTGTAAAGTTTATCTTTGCCTTTGAGAAAGAACCTGCTAGGTTCGAAACGTAAGGCCACTATAAATAACATTTATTTTGCATTAATACTACAGGTCATTTAGGTTGGTAAGCAGTTTGCAACAGCTAATTTGTTATTTAGTTTATCTTTAAGTTAATAATCGAGTTTATATTTTCTGGCAATTACGGACATTATTCATTTGCATTTCAACAGGCGATCTAATTAAAAAAAAGCTACAATACTAAAACATTAAATACAAAATTAATATGTTTGAATATTAGGGAGTACCATAAATGATCTTATTTTTACTTACGAAACTTACTTAGTGTAAAGTCGATTGAGAGGATTCAAATGTGAAATGGAGCACCAGCAGTTATATATATTTCTACATTAGAATGAATACAAGTAATCTGAATGCATTGTCACTATTTTCTCCTTAATGACATAATCAAATAAGCTGAAACTTTCACAGGTTGGTTTCTGTACTGTCTTAGTTCTTTTACACATTTTACTGAAAGGGTTTATTTATTTTTTATTTTTTTACTCTATTACGCCTTGGGGTATCGAGGGGCACAATGTGCTTACCTATGATATTTTCCAGTGAATTATGGGAATCCAATATGGCCGCCATTATGATTAAATGCAATATTAATTGTTTGGGCATTTTTCATGATTTTTAATTTTTGTTCATATTTGTTTCGTCAACATATACATTTATGACATTAATACATGTAGTAACATGGACATGTATAGATCTGCCTTTGTTGTACTTTTAGGTCAAAATCTTCAAAAATCATGTTTAGGAACAAAATATTGGTTAAGTGCCCTCTAGCGGTGATCTGAGACAACATCTATGCCAAAACTCTGTGCCAACGGATGGAAATTAAGTAAATAATGATCAAAAATTAGGAAAAATTACCAAAAAACTGGTATAGTGCCCCCTAAAGGTGTCCTATGGAGGTTTCTATACCTACGAAGTTTCATGAAAATCGGTTGAAAGTACAGATGGGATGGGGTAGAACAATGAACCCACCCCTCCAGACCGAGAAAAAAATAATAATAACAAAATGAATAAAAAAGAAAAAGAAAAAAAAGAAGCCCAGGCCTGATAGGATTAAGATCAAAATTCCATGTTTGCTGATCAAACTGTAATCTGAATACATTTTTTTTCATAACGGTAGGCCCCAACATGAAACGTTGAAGATACTCGTAAAATCAGTTTTGCCATCACTGGCAATGTTCCGTCGATGGTTTAAATTTTCTTTCTGATATAATTTGATAAGGTACCACCAGACCACAGCTTCCCAAACCTCTGGTAACCGGCGGTATCCCTGAGTATTCATACGCATATGACCATTTGCCTCGTGCTCAGCCCGGCATGGGAGATCACACCTACTCATCAATAGAGAATGAGGGTGCTGGAGAGGGGAGCGCCCGCTATGTTAAGGAGGGGCCAGGGCGTGCATTGTCTGACGAAAAGAGTCCAAATAAGGAGGACCCTAACGACCATCAATATTTTGCACTTGAGAAAACATCAGGTCAAAATAATGGAGTCAACAACGAAGACAGAGGAACGACCGAGGTTCCCACTGAGATGAGCGACTCGTCAGCAGGGGATCCTTCGACAGACCCGTTGGGAGGGACTCCTTCCACAGACCCACAAGCGGAGGTTCCTTCCAAAGAGGGAGATGATCATACCTACTTTCCATTGTTACCCACTGCGGAGCCACCAGAGGGCAAGTCTAAAAACGACAACGCTGGATACGAGGTTGCAGAAGTACCAACTGCAGCCGATGGAAGCGATGCCTCATCCCCATACGACCATTTTGATAGAAACAAGGGGTCGAGTGAGGGCGCCTTTTCTGACAAGGATGATAATGAATACCAACACTTGAAGGATAATTAGTGCTCACGATTACACTCGCAAAAAAGTGAATTTTTGTAAATAATTGCCATTAACATTTATGCCATAGTGTGTTTCTAACTGTGTTAAAGCAACTATAAACTATTTTCCCTTAAAAACATAAATGATCATAGTTTTACAGACAACATTCTTGGTTAAAAGTTGATGATGATATCAAACATACCATGAAATCTGTCTGTCTGAGGTGATATCATTTCGTCAACTTAGTAAAAAACAATTTACGTCATCAAACAAACCATATAAAGGGCCATTGGATAGGTACATCAATGAATGTATTATTGGAGTAAACATAATTATACAAAGTGAATTGTTTTGAGACGAATATTTCACGTTATAGTAGGAGTCAGTATTAAGTCAAGCTGGATATTCGTACGTGCCAAAATGGATTTGGTTTTTAACTTTGTCAAAAGTTAACCAAAAGAATTCCACAAAAATGTTATTGGCATCTTCGGCCGCAATTGTTTGACTTCTGACCATCTAAACATCGTTGTTTCACATTGAGCGCTTTAATTATAGGGTCTTGAAGCTTCAAAATATGTTATCTGATTTATTATTAATAGGTAGGGATGAGGCCATCATCTTGGATTTTAAAGGGACCGCCATTTTGATTTGTATCAATTTGAAATGGTAGTGAAATGATATAACAATTATTTCCAAAAATAAAAGTCTACCATCGGGTTTGAAAATGCTTCTGCTTAAATATATCTTGACTACATGTACATGTACAGTATACTTGTAATATCTTGTGATTTTATGCCTAAATATTAAAAATGAAGACTTAGAACCAAAATAATGTAAAAACTTATTGTCACGTTAATGCTACAGTGTTGTTTGTTTATTTTGGCATATTTTTAAGTAAGAATATTTCAAATGAAATTTACATAAACGTATGCATATTTGGTTTTAATTCTCTGGTTTTAAGTAAATATATCATAAAACTATATCGTGATATTTTCATCTAATAGGAAATCAAGTTTTTCTTTTTAAGAAATAAACGAAAAAATTAAGAAATAAACGAAAAAATTGAAAATATTTTCCTTTTTCTACTTGTACAGCCTATTATATAAAGAACACACGAAACGAATTGACTCAAACTTTTTCTACATTGTTGTAAGAAGATATGAAATTTATGAATCTCCTATGGGTTGTGTATAAAGAAAAGTGCGTGTATGAACCTGTATGCCGTTGACGTTTTACAAATACCTGGCCATCATTGGTTGGCGGGAAGCTCTTGTCTACGAACTATTAAAATTAGAACGCATAACGCAGCTCAAAGCCATGTTTCAGTAAAGATGGCGTTATGTCGGCCCAGTTTAATGCTGTGGATGATTTGAATAAGGGGAAGATAGATCCGAAATTAAATTTTAATATTTTTTATATACACACATTTATATTTTAGCTTGTTAAAAATGGATATCGGACATAAATGTCCCTTAATTAAAAGAATTTGTGAAAGTGGCCTGTGTTCACTATATGGACCTATGATTATGTACTCACTTTTTTCCAAAATCCAAACAAGTTGTTGACAGTTTGGTTTTTGAATAAGGAGCTTTTTAAAAGGTTGGGTCTTTATTAATTATTAATAGATGGGTCGAATTATCTAACTAAAACAGAAGCATCCAACATGTTGTCAATTCCGAACCACACATGCAGATGGTCTGATCATTATGAAATACTGTAACGAGGTGTCTGAGTAACCCGTTCTGGATATTCTGTTTGAGCAATGCTATTATGTCGGAAATAATAGGCCGAAGCTGTGAGAGTTGGAAAAGTTGGCTTCCCAGTTATTGTCAGAACTCTACCAAAGTCCTATCAGGGTTTTTTTCGGATTGTTTGTCCGACTGAGGAAAATTTGTATTGGGCAGTCGAAATAACTCTATTTAAGTAGTATTTTTTTATTTCCGAAATGTAAATGAAAAGCAGACCCTAGCAGCTAACCAGGACCTTTTCTGTGGGCGGGGGGTGGGGGGTATGGGTTTTTCCCTTTTCTTTTTCTTTTCTTTTTTGGGGCACTATAGGTTTTTTCGTGGGGGAACCTGGGGGGCACTGGAAATTTGTGGGGGGCACGTGCCCCCAGGCACCCCCTCCCGTGGCTACACCGCTGCGCTACTGGTCAGAGCAATATTAAAGCGCAGTATCGTGACGATCAGAGTAGCCTTTCAACAGGGCATGGAATTGGTGCCCTAGTTTAAGATGAACACAGTGACTGAAAATTAATGGCTCATTTTATGTAGTAGCAATGGTAATAATTATGACCTTTATCATATGAGGTTTTATTTTCAGTCACTAAGTTACTCTAAATCTAAAACTAGTACTCAGATTCCATGCTCTGATTGTGACGATATTGTTCCTTTAACGGGCAGTTTTAGTATAGAAGGCCTAGACCGATGAATTTGGATATATCTGGCGAATATAAATTCTGTCTGACAACTTATTTTTAAATTGTTTCCTTAAACATCCCGACATCCTGACAAACATTTCCTACAACTAATATTATTTCTATGATGAACTGTGTAAAATCCGGTAACCGTCTCTAACCTCACGCAAATAAAACAAGTTCAATAAACAGAATTGGAGCCCACTTTATTTTTGTTTGTTTTGACAATCTAAATGCAATGGGCGTATTAAGTACACGTGTAGAGGAAAATAATAAACTATACTTATTATCAACATTTATATTAAGACTTTTGCCAATACAACATTTAGGTATACAAGTAGGCCTACTTTAACCATAAAAGAGAATATGTCTAGAATTGCTAACATGTTGAAAATCAAAATGGCAGCCAAGGATACCAATGAAAAGAACAGCACCCTAACTATTGCCTTAAGGAATGAAAGCAAAATGTACTCTTCGATGTTGTCACATACTTATAATCAGTTTGCTAGCAAGTCAAATTAAGATCAAACAAATCAAAATCTCTCATACTTAGGACTATTAATACAAAATAAGTATTATTAGTTTTTGGTATAAAGTATGATTTTTTTAAATTTATTTATTTAATTTTTTTTTACATTTTAGCCTGTTTGTTAAGCAAGTATAAAGCTTTATGTAAAACAGTGAATATTTATGCTTACAATACCAAAGGTATACACTTCCATTGACCCTGAAGGTTCATTCTCACATTCTTACATACTTTGCTTGGAGCAATCTTCCTCTTCGCCAACATCAATACCAGTCATCATTCAAATCTCAAAACCAATCTGTTCTGTCATCATTTCTTTATTTATTTTAAATTGTTCTTAAGCGCCACGAGCGTCACGCTTGGCGGATATTGACACTTTATTAAGTGTTCATTGTTATTATTATTATTAAATTATTTTATGACGTGTTTATAAGTGATGCCGGGATGAAAACATACTGTTGTACACAATTTAAACCCAGCCAAAGATGCTGCTTTCCAAATAGCCCCAAAAGTACAATCACCCTGTATAGAAGTTTAGCCTTGAATATGTTTGCCTTCTGGGAAAAAATCCAACATATTTCCGTAACTGTTCATCAGAAAGGAAATGTTCTGGTAATTAGGATTTACAGTGTTTGTCGGATCTACCTTCTATGGTTATAAATTAAGATATAAAGTAATCATCAGATTTCTCTGTGGTATACATCACTACACTTTAACACCACATTGTGTCCATGCATTTTGATTGTAACAAAATGTTGATCTCAGGGGTGGAACCAGGGTCTCAAAAACAGGGGTGTGGGAACACATGGCAAAAAAGGTCGGGTGGTAAAGTGCTAAAAGGGGGCGGGGGAACAAACTGCCAAAAACGTATGGTAAATTTACATGCATGGCGATAACAAAGGATGAACATGGCCTCTTTGCCCCTGGATCCGCAAATGTATTGGATAGGTCTGTAGCAATCAACTGTTTTGATAATGTTGCCAAGTGATGGAAGATAATACGTTGCCCCTTTTTTTTCCACTCTCGATCCGCCCATGTAAAGAACGCTACAAAGACATAACAATTATGTGACCAAAATTACGAGACCACAATTGTTACGCACACCACTTTTACGCTGGCCGATTTATTCACACTGGGCCTATATGCTTTCAAGTTCTACAGCAGCCTCTTTGTCGGAGTTAAAATCTTGCTTAAATAGAGTGGTTGGGTCATACTTCCAAATATGGCGTCAGAAAAATCAGATGTCAACCTGCCCGCTTTGTAGGTAATTAATGCGAGAAGTATGTACACCTCGGCGCTTGTTGTGGTATCCGAAGAATTTATATACCAGTAACTTCCTCCTTTCTGTTTGCGTACAGTGCACGTTTAGGTTTACAGTTAATACAGTCATTCTCTTAGAGTAAAGTACACTTTTCATGTAAGAACCACCGCGACAAGGTACACCATGGCAGGGAAGACAGGATCACTTAGGTTTAGTTTTAAAGTGTTCATCATGTTAGTGTTGTTGACCAACTGTTGTTCAGCACAGCAAAGAGAACTTCCACCAGAGTTCAGTGATTATGTTATTGACCACATGATACAACATTTCAACTGCAAAGGGTAAATTATTGTACATTATAGTTTTTTAAATGGAGTGTACACCTTTGGTAATTGTCCGATCACCAATTTAATGAATTATAATCTAAACAAATTACTTCATGTGAAATTGGTGATGGCACCAAACATTCTGATAAATTATTCTCTACTTGATACGCTATAATTTTGTATAAAATGTGTCAAATGTATTAACGGCACAACGAAATAAGCTGACACGCTCACATGTTGGTTTTTATACATATCTCTTGATTGTTATTATGGAGACATTTATAGACATTTTTACTAATGGTGTACAGACCCTTTCAGTGGCCTATATCAGTTTGAAGATTGAGACTTTTACCATGATCGGCATGGCAGCGCAGTGACCCGCTTAGATTTTTATTTAAATAATTAAACATGGTCAACAACACGCAATGAATGGGTCTCAGACCGTCTCTCCCCTGATGCATATAAATGTACAATAAATATCCAACCCAACTTGAGGTTTTCTTCATGGGCACTATGACGTACCTTTATTGACAGTGAAATGTTGGGTGCTGAGCAAATGACGTAATCTCATAACAATACAATACCCATTGTTTGTTCCTAGTGTAAACCAAGGACCTCCTATTGTTCCCCTCTTTTGTCCCCTTTGTTGTTGGACTTTTTTTGCATCTCAGATTTGATTTGTACATATTTTTTTTATATTTACAAACAATAACCACCAATTACCACCATTGTTCCCTGTAGTTAAGTCCTCTGTGTACACCTTAAACAAACGCGTGCTGGTGCCCCGGGCCGTTGGTCCTCGTCACCAACTCTGTAAATGCATCCAATAACCAATGAACCCATCAATGTTTCAGCATTTACTGTGTCGTTAACGAGAAAATAGTGAACATGTATTCAGATTATTGGTATTTATTGTATAATGTGGAAATAGATCATTAGCTGATGAAGTATTTAAGAATAATCTCTCAGGATGTTTGGTACCACAACCATCTCAAAACCAAGTATGTTCGGGTGATTTCCAATGACGTTCGCCCTATCAGGCATTATGTCGCTCTATACAGTAGTGAATCAGAGGTCCCTATGAGCCCGGCGCCCCTCCTCAACCCAAAAAAGGGAAAACAGTGAGAGTGCTGCGTGGGCCTTGACTAAAGGCTATGGGAAAGGGTGAACAGGGAAACATCTCCCTCCCAAATAATTGTTTTGGAAAGTATTCAACCACCACTTTATTTGTTTGTACACGCTTGCCTAAAGTATACGTTTCTCAAATAAACTTGGATATTCATGAAAGATTCGGGTCATTTTATAATTATTTATAATGGTAAATTAACGCATGGTCCTAGAACATAATGGACGCAAATCATGTTTCAAAGTAGACGGTTAAATTAATCAAATGCATGACAATGTCTTTCTTGACAGGGAAACCGGTAATAATAACTGTCAGAAAACAGATACACCCAGAGATCTTTGCAGACAGATGTTGAGCCCGACAGATTGCCGATCAAAATGCTGGAACAAAAACTTAGGTTTGTCAGATTTAAAATGTAACATCACATTACAGTTAAATACTGATAAGGTTTTGCTTTAAACGTAGCACTGTGGGTACACACTAGTACTGAGCTACGACACTGAATGGCAAACTGTTATCAATATTATTTACTATCCCAACACTATTGATTCCCATAAATATGCATATAAATTGTGGTATAGCTGTTGCTGGAATATATAGCCGGCCTGTTTTAACCAGTCAAGTTCGGTGATCTAGAAGCCTATAAACCGTATGCACTACTAAGCAGGATGTGGTGGTTTGAGTCCCGCCAAAGCCGCCTGTGGTTGAATGACAAAATCTTAAATCAAACTATTCTTCAAAATCCCCAAACGCAACTGATTCCATAATTAATGCAGATCAATGTTATTTTTGTACGTGTATACGGTACTATAGGGATTTGTCAGATCTGAAGAAGCTGTAGAAACCTTTATATTTCATTGTCAATCCTTATTTTTGCCAAAGAGTGAATAATGTGTTTCACGATGGTAAAAACATAACCAGGAAAGTGATTTCGTTCCCATTTTATCTTATGTTTGCAGATTTTGATGGAAATACATCATGTAGTTTCAAACGTCAAAAGTTTGTTTGCGGTTATGACGGTTTTTTTGTTTGTCAGTATAAAGACAGTAGAAGCTTTTGTGTATACCGATCTGATCAAACTATGCATATCTGTTTCTTTGGAGATGGTCGAGCGCAGATGAGGTAACATAATCTTTATACCACTTTAAGCAATCATGTTTATATTTTTAAACTCAAATTTGGGTCTGGACTATTTATAAAACTCGATTAAAAAAAGGCTGTTCTTCAAAATTTGATTGTAATATTGAATTTCACAACTTGATAGTTTTGCCCGACGAAGTGGTGCTTTGACTATAGAAATAACACATTACAAAAATACGAGACGGGCAATGAAATATGTGTCACATAGGCCAATGGGTTAATTGGTGCGATCGGATTAATGCAGGAATTCGATTCTTAAATACTTAATTGTCAATCTTTTACAAAAGTTGCAATGAAGAATCACACGGACCAAATCTGGTTATTTTGATTTTGAATAATAAGTATCATCTTGTTAATAATGTCAATCCAAATAGCTGCAATACAGATGAATCTACAACGACACTACCAAACACCAGTAAAGGCGACAAAGCCCCACCCATGGGAGACGGGGGCCAAGTCAACGTAGCAGCAATCGTTCTTGGATGCATCTTGTCTCTTCTGCTTCTGATAGTTATCATTGGAGTAGTGGTGTGGTACCTTCGGAGAAAAGGGAAAGTACCTGCCTTCATGAAGAACGCTTCGTAAGTCAATGTTCTTCTGTATAACAATGGCATGCTTCAGAGGCGGATTAAGGGTCTCGAAAAAAGGGGGGACACACACACTAACAAAAAAGGGAAACACTAACAATAGAGAATGAGGGTGATGGTGAGAGGAGTGCCCGCTGTATGTTCGTCGTTCGTATTTTCCAACACTCGATTGTTCTGTTGTCGAGGGGGGGGGGGGGGGCGTCAGGTCAGTTCAAAGTTATATATCTGAAACAATAATACTTCCTCATGATCATGAAATATAACATTAGTACCTACTTTAGTTCAGGAGATATGAGTTTTCATATTATACAGTGCGTATAAAAAAAAAGGTAATCCGAATTCAGGGCGTTAATATGCCAAGGTTATTTAGTTTGACAATTTACATGTAGTGTACCAAAGAAGAGGAACTCCTCAGCTTTCCATTGATACCTTTATTGACCCATTGCTGTCACACATGACCGAGTACATTGTTATTGAAAATGACAAATTCAAATCGCATTTTTGGGTAATCAGTGCAAGGCAGGATAATTAGTGAAAGTCAGTATGATAAACCAGATTTTCTTTAGGAATGACTGGACATTATTCAAGAAGAATATCTTCTAACATTGCCCTTTTATGCACCCACACCTTCAACATGTCCACCTCCCCTTTCGACACAAAGCTGACAGCGACGGAGCATGTCCTGCACTGCTCGTCTCACCATAGCCGGATTATTGCGTAAAGCATCCACTTCATTTCGAATACGGCCCTGCAATTCATCAAGATCACGGGGAGGAGTTGCAAACACCTTGTTCTTCAAATGTCCCCAAAGGAAATAGTCACATGGTGTGAGGTCAGGTGATCTTGGTGGCCATTCCACCTCATGGTTGACGGCGATGACTCGTTCGCCAAAGAGTTCCCTCAGACGATCTCGGACAGCGATAAGGCGATGTGCTGGGGCGCCATCTTGGGCCCACCAGAGTTGTCTGAAGACCCCACGAACCTGTCGCTCAAAGTGTTCCTGCAGCTGCGGTAAAACGTTATCATTGAGTATCTGCAGATACATGTTACCATTGACATTCCTTTGAAAGAAAAACGGTCCGATCAGCTGACCACTTCCACAAAGTCCTAACCAAACAGTCCACTTTTGTCGACTCATGTTAACCTCAAAATTGAATTCTGGGGGGTGTCTTGCTGGTGCATATTCAAGAACATTATGCGTATTGACCTTTCGTTCATGGAGAAAGCAGCTTCGTCGCCGATTACGAGATTCCGCAGAAAATTGACATCTCTCTCGGTACGGGCTATCAACCATCTGGCAAACGCCAGCCTTCTAGCAAAATCTCCTGGCGTAAGTTGATGTCGGATGTGAATCCGATATGGATGCTGGTGGAGGTCCAATCTCGTGATTCTGTTGAATGTCGCCGAAGGCAATCTCAGCCCATTTCGCCTTGCGCTGGTGTCCCTAGGATGCTCCAAAAGTTGCTGCCTTACTGCTGCAATGTTCCCTTCTGATCGCCCGGTGCGCCTCCTGCCAGAATTCCCCTTGTTGCGGTTGAGGCTAGTGCCATACTCTTGATATTTTCTAACATTCGCCCAGATGGTTTTGGCTGCTGGGGCTCCCGTTCTGGGAAACGTTCCCTGAAAGCATCGCGAGTTTGCTGCAAACTGTGAGTTTGGTGAAATGTTGTAATCACGAAAACTCGCTGTTCAGTCGTTAGTTGTACCATCTTTCCAACTACCTGTCCCTAAACCCAGGCCCTTCTTAAATACCCAACTTGAAGAAAAGGATGTCGTAACAGACGATTACCGCACCAGCTTAAAAATCTTACATAATCATCTAGGCAGTCAAGTGATGCGTCCATTTCAGACTGCCTTGAACTGATTACCCAAACCTGCAAAAATGCGATTTGAATTTGTCATTTTCAATAACAATGTACTCGGCCATGTGTGACAGCAATGGATCGATACAGGTATCAATGGAAAGCTGAGGAGTTCCTCTTCTTTGGTACGCTACATGTAAATTGTCAAACTAAATAACCTTGGCATATTAACGCCCTGAATTCGGATTACCTTTTTTTTGATACGCACTGTATAATGAAAATTACATAATTTAATGTGCTATGCTTAACACAATAACTTCCGGTTCAGTCACGTGACTGAATGTATACTTCACACCAAAGTAATACATTGATGTCTTTTGACGTCA
>CM055818.1:46284522-46413064 GCA_029582265.1 Zoroaster sp. YZ-2022
CCAAACCAACATTGAATTGGGGGGTGGGAATGGAAAGTGTTATGATTGTGATGTATTTACACTGAATACAAGTAAATGGTTCATTTCAAGTAGAAACCAAAAATTCCCAAATATCTCATCCAGTTATTGTTTTTCATGGAAAAAAATCTTATACCTGTACCGTATTTGCATGAAATATCACCCATTTGTATTACTTTACTTTAGTGTAAATACTGATCCAAATATTTAATTGTTTTGTTTTTTACACTTAAACAATCTGGTAGATTACAGTCCAAACCAACATTGAATTGGGGAGGGTGGGGGGTGTTGCCATGGATGGTGATGTATTTACACTGAATACAAGTAAATGGTTCATTTCAAGTAGAAAACCAAAAAATCCCTAAAATCTCATCCAAGTTATTGTTTTTCACATGGAAAAAAAAATCTTATACCTGTACCGTATTTGCATGAAATATCACCCATTTGCATTACTTTTCTTTAGTGTAAATACTGATCTAATTATTTCGCTTTTGCAAATTGTTTTCCTCCCTTTTGTATACTCATTTTTACATACAAATGAGCCATTTGTGTGTACAGTACACATGTTAAAAAGGTGTCTATTCCTGCCGTGTGAGGGCACACTTCAATGAAATTGTGAAAAACCCACTGGTGCTGAAGTATTGGCCTCTAATTTACTGTGGTAAAGAAGGGTACTCTCTGACATAACTGGCTGGTAATGAAAGGGGTTAAAGGGGGCATGGTTTTTCCTATACCGTGTATCCGCTAATGACATGATTACACTATCACTAGGCCAATTAGAACATTAAATGAAATGCAAACGTAAGCATCGAATGTGTTTTTATGAACATGGCATTCTATAAACTGGTATGTGGTTTTATCTCTTGTTCTGAAATAATGTTTACAGCCATTCTTGTTTCAGGAAACCCAGAGACTCGTCAGGTGTTCAGTTAGAAGATAGAGGTAAGTACGTGTTCTCATAAGACATTCTGATATCGTCAAGTCAAGAAGTGTATAATAAAAAACCTATTTTGAAGCGCTTATATGTTAACCAGATAAAACCAATATTGCAAGTGTAAAGGAAAGGTACACTATTGGTAACGTTAGCAAAACTGCTTCTATGAGTATTATGCAATTACTGTCTTTTGAATCAAGTATAAAAAGGAACAACATCGTTATAATCAGAGTAGATTTTCAACAGGGCATGAAGTTGGCTTCCTATTTAAAAATGAACACAGTGAATGAAAATTACTAGCTCATTTTTTATGCAGCAACGGTAATAATATCACCTTATCATGTGGGTATTATTTTCAGTCGCTGAGTTAATCTAAAACCACTCTGATTCCATGCCTCGTTGATCGTGACGATATTGTCCCTTTAAACAACCAAGCTGTAAATGTTTTAGTTAAATAGGCTATACTGTGTCGTCAGTGAGAAAGCAGTGAACATTCAGGAAAATAAACCAATATAAATATATTGGTTATAGCTCCCTCAACCGGTGATCTAAGACAACATCTGTGCCAAAATTCTGTGCCAATGGATGGAAATTAAGGACATAATGGGAAAAATACTATTTGTGATTAAACAAGAGGAAAATGACCAAAAAACTATTATAGCGCCTCCTAAAGGTGTCCTATGGAAGTTTTTATACAATGAAAGTTTCATGTAAATCGGTTTAAGAATACAGAAAATATGGAAGGGGCACAATGAGTCCCCACCCCCCGGCCCGAGAACGAAAGAAAGAAAGAAAGAAAGAAGAAGAACACAAAACAGCCCAGGCCTGATAGGGTTGAGACCAAAATTCCAGGTTTACTAATTGGCTTACGAATTCCATATTTTCCTGTCAAGTTGATATCTGAATACATTTTCATTAATTACGGTAGGCCCAATCTTCACATTGTTTATTGTTTAATGTCTCTTGATTCAAAGATACTCGTAAAATCAGTTTTGCCATCACTGGCAATGTTCCTTCGATGGCTTTAATTTTCTTTCTGATGTAACTTGATAAGGTACCACCAGACCACAGCTTCCCGAACCTCCGGTAACCGGTGCACGTCCCTGAATATTCATACGCATATGACCATTTGCCCTCGTGCTCAGCCCGGCATGGGAGATCACACCTACTCATCAATAGAGAATGATGATGCTGGAGAGAGGAGCGCCCGCTATGTTAAGGAGGGCCAGTGCATTGTCTGACGAGAAGGGTCCAAGTAAGGAGAACCCTAACGACCATCAATATTTTGCACTTGAGAAAACACCAGGTCAAAATAATGGAGTCAACAAGGAAGACGGAGGAACGGCCGAGGTTCCCACCGAGGAGAGCGACTCGTCAGCAGGAGAGTTCCTTCGACAGACCCGCCAGCAGGGGTTCCTTCCAAAGACGGAGATGATCATACCTACTTTCCATTGATACCCATTGCGGAGCCACCAGAGGGCAAGTCTAAAACGACAACTCTGGATACGAGGTTGCAGAGGTACCAACTTCAGCAGATGGAAGCGGTGCCTCATCCCATACGACCACTTTGACAGAGATGTAAACGAGGGGTCGAATGAGGGCGGCCTTCAGACAAGTATGATAATGAATACCAACACTTGAAGGATAATTGGTGCTCACGATTACACTTGAAAAAGTGAATTTTTTGTAAATAATTGCCAATAAAATTTATGCCATAGTGTTTCTCTAACTGTATTAAAGCAACTATAAACTTGTTTTCTTAAAAACATAAAATGATCATAGATTTACAGACAACACTCTTGGTCAAGTTGATGATTGTATAAAACATACCATGAGATCTTTCTTACATCATCAACCAAACTATATAAAGGGCCACTGGATAAGTACATCAATGAATGTATTATTGAGTAAACAAAATTATACAAAGTGAATTGTTTTGAGTCGAACATTTCTCGTTATAGTAGGAGTCAGTATTGGGTCCAACTGGATATTCGTGCCAAAATGGATATTGTTGGTTAAACTTTGTCAAAAGTGATTTGCAGAATTCCAAAATGTAGTGCCATTTTTTTGGCATCTTTCGGCTGCAATTTGGATTTCAAAATGCGTTGTTTTACCATTTCTCCAATTGTTCGACTTTCACCATCTAAACATTGTTGTTTTACATTCAGTGCTTTAGTTAGGGTCTTGAAGCTTCAAAATATGTTATTTGTTTTATTATTAATAGGTAGGGATAATGCTATCATCTTGGATTTTAAAGGGGCAGCCATTTTGATTTTTATCAATTTCAATGGGTTGTGAAATTATATAACAATTTGTAAAATTCTACCATCGGGTTTGAAAATGCCTCTGCCTAAAATATGTCTTGACTTAGGTTATATAGTCCCTTTTGCAACTAACGTTGTTTTTAATTTAAATGAATGTACTAAGGCTACACGTACATGTATACTTTTAATATCTTGTGATTTTTTTAAAGGTAAAAGCTTATTGTCACGTTAATGCTACAGTGTTATTTGTTTATTTTGGAATATTTTTAAGTAAGAATATTTCAAATGAAATTTACATAAACGTATGCATATTTGGTTTTAATTCTCTGGTTTTAAGTAAATATATCATAAAACTATATTTTGATATTTTCATCTCACAGGAAATCAAGTTTTTCTTTTTAAAAGAAATAAACGAAAAAAGGTTTTTCGAAACGAAAAAACTTTTTCTACATAGGCTGTTGTAAGAAGATATGAAATTATTTTATGAAGCTGCTGTGGGTTGTGCATAAAGAAAAGTGCGCGTATGAACCCGTATGCCGTGGACGTTTTACAAATACCTGGCCATCATTGGTCGGCGGGAAGCTCTTGTCTACGAACTATTAAAATTAGAATGCATAATAACGCAGCTCAAAACCGTGTTTTCAGTAAAGATGGTGTCATGTCGGCCCAGGCGCAATTATTTTTTCCGCACCCTTGTTCAGTTATCACCTATATAGTGCATAGTTTAATGCTGTGGATGATTTGTTAAATTTTAATATTCTTTTTTACATACACATTTGTAAATATTTTAGCTTGGATCGGACATAAATGTCTCTTAAAAGAATTTGTGAAAAGTGGCATGTGCTCACTATATGGACCTATGATTATGTACTCAAATTAAAATGTTCACTTTTTCCAAAAGTTCTCGGAATTATAGGCTTGCGGATAGTTTAGGTTTTTGAATAAGGAGCTTTTTAAAAAGTTGGGTCTTTATAAATAGTTGGGTCGAATTATCTAACTTAAAACAGTAGCATCCAACATGTTGTCAATTCCGAACCACACATGCAGATAGTCTGATCATTATGAAATACTGTAACGAGGTGTCAAAGTAACCCGTTCTGGATATTCTGTTTGAGCAATGCTATTATGTCGGAAATAATAGGCCGAAGCTGTGAGAGTCGGAAAAGTTGGCTTCCCGGTTATTGTCAGAACTCTACCGAAGTCCTATTAGTATTTTCCGAACACGAAGAATTCTTTTATTTCCGAAATGTAAATGGAAAGCAGACCCCATCAGCTACGCTACTGCAGCGGCGTAGCGAGGACTTTTTCAGTGGGGGGAGGGGGGGGGGGCAGGCGGTATGGGTTTTTTCCCTTTTTTAATTTTATTTATTATTTATTTTTGGGATTTTTCGAGGGGGGAACCTGGGGGTGGGGCACTGCAAATTTGTGGGGAGGGGGCACGACCCCCAGCCCACCCCCCGGTGGCTACATCGCTGCGCTACTGGTCGGAGCAATATTAAAACCCTGCGTCGTGCCATGGCGCTAATTTTGTTAGTATGTTTGTAAACAAAACCTAATTACTCCGTTGATTTTTACCGAAATTTCTCAAATCTCCGTAAGTTCACTGTTGAAGTATACCCAAATAGCATGGTTAATTCCTCATTAGCCTGCTTTGAACCCTTGACCCAAAAAATCCTACTGTAAAAGCATGGTCCCATAGGACCGTGTACAAATCCTGCATGGTCCCATAGGACCGTGTACAAATCCTAATGCCATCTGTCAACACACAAGGGCATTGACTTCGGCTCTGAGCGGCTTATCAAAAGCTATCAGTTACCCACTATGTTGTGCCTGACCATGAATCCAGACATGCTGGCACCATCAGCCATTGGATGAGAGATGTTTATTCCTATAACTGCTATGGGTACACATAATATGGTATATTTTATGTCGATTTGGGGTAGGGGAAAAAGCGTTATCAGAACTAAAATAAACATCAACCTAAAGGGCCCTTACATTTTGTTTTGCTTCAAATTGTTGTCTAGGGTCTAGAGGACCTCTAGGCATCTGTTAAAACCATTGGGAGTTGGTAGTGTTCAACACAACAGAAGTTATAGCGCCCCTTCACACCTACTAAAAAAATTAGCGCGATGCAACCGCGCTGTTCGTATAAGTGTCATGGCACGTTGCAGGGGAGTGCAGTATCGTGACGATTCAGAGCAGACTTTCAAGATGAACACAAACATTACTGACTCATTTATGCAGCAGCAACGGCAACATGACCTTATCATATGAGGATTTATTTCCAGTCACAAAGTTAATCTAAATCTAGCACTTCGATTCCATGCCCTGTTGACCGTGACTATACTGTCCCTTTAACGGGCAGTATTTACTGTAGAAGGCCTAGGCCCGTGAATTTGGATATATCTGGTGAAAAATAAATTCTGTCTGATAAATATTATTTTAAGTTGTTTCCTTAGTTAACATCCCAACATCCTGACAAACATTTCCTACAACTAATATTATTTCTATGATAAACTGCGTAAAATCCGGTAACCGTCTCTAACCCTCACGGAAATAAAACAAGTTCAACTAGAGCTTAAGTGTTTGTCAGAACAAACACACGGTGTTCGAGTCAACTTCCGGTTCAATCAAATTATCATCGATGATGTCAATATCATATTGTGCAAGGGTTTATCATCTTTTATAATAACAATATCAATTTCATATTCAAAAGACATCAATTTTGCGTTAGAATGTGTTGAATTTGAACTTCCTGTTTGGACAGGAAGTAAAGGTCACATTAGGTGGTTTGAAGGTCATATATGACCTCCTCATGATTATGAAAAAATAACAAATTTGTCAACTTGTACATTAAATTGAAGCTATGAGATATGACCTTTTAAAATTTGTAAAAATTGTTACTTCGTGTGCCACTCATTGGACCATTGGCAAGCATTTATGGTAACTCATTTCACAAGAATTACAAGCTATTAATGTAAGGAATTCAATTGTGTTTTTTGTTTTCTAATAGGTCATTTAGTTCTTGAGATATTGGCTGTTGAACTTGGAAATGTTGTGAGATTTAAGCAGTAAATTAGAAATTAACAAGTGTGACTTGGAACACAATGTTTTTTATTTTAAATATTGACACTAGCCCAACACATGCTTTTCAAAAACCATGCTAGATGATAAATCAACATTAAAAATCACTCATATGAAAATAGTTTGCCAGGGTTGTAGGTAGCCAGATCAACCTATTCAACGTTATTATGGGCATAAAGTCACAAAGTTGATTTAGGATAGAAGGGGACTACATGTATAGTAACTGGATTAAACTTGGCTGCAAATTCAAAGAGCAGGAAGTGTGGTTAAATTGTTTGGGGAGTTGGGGTTACTGAAGACACTGAAGCATGGAAGACCATATAAATATTTCCTTTCCTTTCCTTCAGCTAATTAGCCTTTCATTAGAAAACAAGCTTATAACTACTACATGATAAAGTTGGAAGAAAGCTTGCATCCGTGCTTTTCCATCTTCCACTGCCCCCTGCAGAAGAGTTTTTGTCAAAAGTAAATAATTCCCAATTCAAACAAAATTAAATGTAATTATATCCACTGGATCAAATCTGATAATTGGTTGCCCTCTTTTCACTTTGTTTATGGAAAAACCTTTCAATTTTAGATTTAAATGAAGCTAACATTGGTATTTATCTCTTGGTATTAAGTCTTGTACAAAAATTAATTTAATCTTTATTTATAATATACTTCACTTTCAGGTTAAGTTTATGACAAAAATATAATGATAAATTGACAATGATAGTGACACTGTAATCAAGCATCTCCTTATTGTGACATGCTTATAAACTGTCTTTGTTTTCACCTATACCGCAAATAATAACAAAATTATTTATAAAATTTTAAAACAAATTATACATTGATTTTTAACTTTTCAAGGTTGTACACATGATTGGCAAAATGTCTGTAAAGATCAGATGCCATTTTGTACATAAATTGTTAGACATTGAAATAATCAAAGAGTTGTATGGGTGCTTGTAAATTGCTAATAAAGCAATGAAATACATATTTATTTTAACTGTCTGTTGGGTTTCATGACTTGACTTTTGTGGTTACACACTTCCCTCCCCCACCATCAATTGAAACCACTTTGTTGACCTGTTTAACCTACTTGTAACCAATCTAGAAATGAGTGTACATGGTCTTACACATGTAACAAGTGAAATGACTTCAGTGTAAATGAACCCAACCATGATCCTTTGTTGACAAGAAAACGGAATATATATCCACTGGATCAAATCTGATAATTGGTTGCCATTTTCACTATGTTTATGGAAAAACCTTTCAATTTTAGATTTAAATGAAGCCAACATTGGTATTTATCTCTTGGTATTAAGTCTTGTACAAAAATAAATGTAATCTTTATTTATAATATACTTCACTTTCAGGTTAAGTTTATAACAAAAATATAATGATAAATTGACAATGATAGTGACACTGTAATCAAGCATCTCCTTATTGTGACATGCTTATAAACTGTCTTTGTTTTCACCTATACCGCAAATAATTAAAAAAAAATTATTTATAAAATTTGGAAACAAATTATACATTGATTTTTTACTTTTCAAGGTTGTACACATGATTGGGAAAATGTCTGTAAAGATCAGATGCCATTTTGTACATAAATTGTTAGACATTGAAATAATCAGAGTTGTATGGATGCTTGTAAATTGCTCATAAAGCAATGAAATACATATTTATTTTAACTGTCTGTTGGGTTTCATAACTTGACTTTTGTGGTTACACACTTCCCTCCCCCACAATTGAAACCACTTTGTTGACCTGTTTAACCTAATTGTAAACAATCTAGAAATGAGTGTACATGGTCATACACATGTAACAAGTGAAATGACTTCAGTGTAAATGAACCCAACCATGATCCTTTGTTGATAAGAAAACAGAATCAACCTGCATTTATAATAAATGTACGCTCTGTATGTACGATTTAGTGACAGTTCAGAATGGGTGACATTCAGGGGTTGTCATTGGAATCGGTAATTTTAGAATAAAATGTTTGCCCCCTCCCCCAGGTTCTTTGTGATGGCATGTACTGCCACTGGTGATGAACCAACACATTTGGTTTTTTTCAAAAATTCTTTGGTCTATCATTGCAGCACTATAGAATCCAAGAACTAGGGAAGGGGAGGGGCAAACAAGCAATAAAAGTATAAGGGGGCCCAAATTACCAATTCCATTGACTGACGACTGGTGCTTCATTATGTCGAAAATCACACTCAGCATCAATTCTGCATAGCTGAAGTTGCAAGATGTTTCTGTCCTTTCTATAAAAAAAAAGATTTAAGATTGAAAATAGGAGTAAGGGCTTAGATTTAAATAAATGTTGTTTAACTGACATGGATTGGAAAGGTGGTTATCAGATACACCCTTCTCTTGGACTGAAATGCCAGTACTGCTATAGCAAAAATAATAACAAATTATACTAAACCTTAATTTTTGTAATAAACAACCATTAAAACTAAATGAAATGTTCATCATTGGTATGAAGACCCCTTCTCAAACGATCTGTTAACATAAGACGTTAAACCATACCAAGATTGTTGATGACTTGAACAGTTACGATACTGCATTTGGATGTGGTGTCAACGCCGTGTTGGGGTACTGTTGGCTGTAACTCAGTCTGAGCCATGACACATCGGAGTCAACATGCTGTAAAAAATAATAGTTAAGTTTTATGGAAGTACATGGAATAAAGTATTTGAAATTTCTGAGAAGTTCTAATTTATGTGAATGAGGAAAATAATATGTCACAGTGAACATGCTGTAAAAAATAATAGGAAGGTTTTATAAGTACATGGACCAAGAATAAAGTATTTGAAAATTCAGAGAAGTTCTAATTTATGGGAATGGGGAAAATAGTGTATAATTTTAGAGTAGCTGGACCATTGAAATTGAAAAGGGCATTGGTTTGTTTTCAAAATTGCACACAATTATTCTTGACAAAAAAAAATGTCCAATAAATTAAAGAAATGTTCTCGCACGAAACTCTCATCAAAAGAGAAAGGTATTTAAGGAAATTGCAGAGTCTCATACACTTATATAATTTCATGTGATTGTGATGTGAGTGATGTCTGAGAGAGGCCTCGGGGAGCAGGACCTACAAGTACATGTATTGTGTCATGAATATTGTGCATTTTTCCTGTGAAATAATTGTCTATGTAAGTTTATTTGTATCTGAGAAGGGTACAAAATTAAGGAAAAGTGCAGTAAACAATCGCTAGGCTACTTATTTAATTTGTGCACAAACTGAAGATATTTGGAGAAAACAAAAATTACAAAATATATGGCATAAAATTTCTACTGAATAATTGCCATAACCTTAACAACTGAATTTTCCTATCCTTATTTATATTCTAAATACATTTTGGTGACATCTGTTCATATTTTGTTAGTTGTTTACTGTCCAAAGTATGTTCATGTAGGCCTAACTATAGCTAGGATGATCCTATCCCTTATGTTTCCACATATGTGGAAACATAAGGGATAGGATCATCCTAGCTAGCCTAACTAACGTTAGTCATGTTAGTTAAACAGGCACAATGCAACGACGAATGGACAGCTTAAAAAATTGTTTTTCTTGTATAAAAACACGAAGATAAATACAGGAAATCCTCTTAAAAAGTAACTTCAAGTTCAAGATACTTACTCTTTTTATGACCGTGTACTGTTGGCAATCCATTTTTACAGCCTAATAAAATGACGTCTGGGCCATGGGCACCACACACGCAAACAGCGTCGATATCGATTGTACATGGATCTCCATTGTAACCAAATATTGTGTACTACACGATATTTGGTTACAATGGATCTACATGTACAATCGATATCGACGCTGTTTGCGTGTACGTTGTGCCCATAGCCCAGACTAGCGCCTCGTATTGCGCCTTGCGGCGCTACACGATCTTTGATTCTTTCATGCAACGTATATGAAACGTTTTAAATATTTTACTTTTTAGCGTAATTCGACACCTGATGACGTAATCATGACGTCACAGAAAACGGTTTCGTCAGCTTGTTATGTTCTGTTCATGTGTTAAGTTTGAAGGCTGTAAATGCTTTGCAAGGATGCCTTTGTTGCCGGACAGTCGCCACTGAGATTAAGAAGTAAAAAAAAACAAAAAAAACAAAACTAGAGCTTAAGTGTTTGTTAGAACAAACACACGGTGTTCGAGTCCACTTCCGGTTCAATCAAATTTTCAACGATGATGTAAATATTATATTGTGCAAGGGTTTGTCATCTTTTATAATAACTATCAATTTCATATTCAAAAGACATATCAATTTTGCGTTAGAATGTGTTGAATTTGAACTTACTGTTTGGACAGGAAGTAAAGGTCATATATGACCTCCTCATGATTATGAAAAAATAACAAATTTGTCAACTTATACATCAAATTAAAGCTATGAGATATGACCTTTTAAAATTTGTAAAATCGTTACTTCGTGTGCCACTAATTGGACCATTGGCAAAGCATTTATGATAAGTCATTTCACAAGAATTACAAGCTATTAATGTAAGGAATTCAATTGTGTTTTGCTTTCTAATATGTCATTTAGTTCTTGAGATATTGGCTGTTGAACTTGAAATAGTTGTGAGATTTAAGCAATAAATTAGAAATTAACAAGTGTGACTTGGAACACTTTTTTATTTTAAATATTGACACTAGCCCAACACATACTTTTCAAAAACCATGCTAGATGATAAATCAACATTAAAAATCACTCATATGAAAATAGTTTGCCAGGGTTGTAGGCAGCCAGATCAACCTATTCAGCATTATTATGGGCATAAAGTCACAAAGTTTATTTAGCGTAGAAGGGGACTACATGTATAGTAACTGGATTAAAATTGGCTGGGGGTTGCTTGTATGGATATCAGCTAATTAGCCTTTCATTAGAAAACAAGCTTATAACTACTACATGATAAAGTTGGAAGAAAGCTTGCATCCGTGCTTTCCATCTTCCCCTGCCCCCCACAAAAAGTAAATAATTCCCAATTCAAACAAAACTAGAGCTTAAGTGTTTGTTAGAACAAACACACGGTGTTCGAGTCTACTTCCGGTTCAATCAAATTATCATTGATGATGTCAATATCATATTTTCCAAGGGTTTGGCATCTTTTATAATAACAATATCAATTTCATATTCAAAAGACATATCAATTTTGCGTTAGAATGTGTTGAATTTGAACTTCCTGTTTGGACAGGAAGTAAAGGTCACATTAGGTGGTTTGAAAGTTATATATGACCTCCTCATGATTATGAAAAAATAACATATAAGTCAACTTATACATTAAATTGAAGCTATGAGAAATGACCTTTAAAATTAATAAAAATCGTTACTTTGTGTGCCACTAATTAGACCATTGGCAAGCATTTATGGTAACTCAAGAATCACAAGAATTACAAGCTATTAATGTAAGGAATTCAATTGTGTTTTTTTTTCTAATAGGTCATTTAGTTCTTGAGATATTGGCTGTTGAACTTGGAAATGTTGTGAGATTTAAGCAGTAAATTAGAAATTAACAAGTGTGACTTGGAACACAATGTTTTTATTTTAAATATTGACACTAGCCCAACACATGCTTTTCCAAAACCATGCTAGATGATAAATCAACATTAAAATCACTCATATGAAAATAGTTTGCCAGGGTTGTAGGTAGCCAGATCAACCTATTCAACGTTATTATAGGCATAAAGTCACAAAGTTGATTTAGGATAGAAGGGGACTACATGTATAGTAACTGGATTAAACTTGGCTGCAAATTCAAAGAGCAGGAAGTGTGGGTTAAATTGTTTGGGGCAGTCAGGGGTTACTGAAGACACTGAAGCAGGGAAGACCATATAAATATTTCCCCTTTACTTTCCTTCAGCTAATTAGGCTTTCATTAGAAAACAAGCTTATCACTACTACATGATGAAGTTGGAAGAAAGCTTGCATCCGTGCTTTCTATCTTCCACTGCCCCCCGCAGAAGAGTTTTTGTCAAAAAGTAAATAATTCCCAATTTAAACAAAATTAAATGTAATTATATCCACTGGATCAAATCTGATAATTGGTTGCCCTTTTCACTTTGTTTATGGAAAAACTTTTCAATTTTAGATTTAAATAAAGCCAACATTGGTATTTATCTCTTGGTATTAATTCTTGTACAAAAATAAATTTAGTCTTTATTTATAATATACTTCACTTTCAGGTTAAGTTTATAACAAAAATATAATGATAAATTGACAATGATAGTGACACTGTAATCAAGCATCTCCTTATTGTGACATGTTAACCTGTCTTTGTTTCCACCTATACTGCAAATAACAACAACAAAAATTTATCAAATTTGAAAATAAATTCTACATTGATTTTTACATTTTCAAGGTTGTACACATGATTGGCAAAATGTCTGTAGCTGCATCCATACTACAGAATTACAACCTAAAGATCAGATGCCATTTTGTACATAAATTGTTAGACATTGAAATAACCAAAGAGTTGTATGGGTGCTTGTAATTGCTAATAAAACAATGAAATACATATTTATTTTAACTGTCTGTTGGGTTTTATGATTTGACTTTTGTGGTTACACATTTCCTTCCCCCACTTTGTTGACCTGATTAACCTACTTGTAACCAATCTAGAAATGAGTGTACATGGTCTGACACATGTAACAAGTAAATTTACTTCAGTGTAAATGAACCCATCCTTTGTTGACAAGAAAACAGAATCAATCTGCATTTATAATAAATGTACTCTCTGTATGTCATTGGAATTGGTAATTTTGGAATAAAATGTCTGCCCCCTCCCCCAAGTTCTTGGTGATGGCATGTCCTGCCACTGGTGATGAACCAACACATTTGTTTTTGTTAATTCTTTTTTTTTACATTCTTTGGTCTATCATTGCAGAGAAATTTCAGAGAAGTTCTAATTTATGTGAATGAGGAAAATAATGTCACAGTGAACATGCTGTAAAAAAAAAAATTGGAAGGTGTTATAAGTACATGGACCAAGAATAAAGTATTTGAAAATTCAGATAAGTTCTAATTTATGTGGATGGGGAAAATAGTGTATAATTTTGGAGTAGCTGGACCATTAAAATTGAAAATGGCATTGGTTTGTTTTCAAAATTGCACACATTTATTCTTGACAATGTGTAATAAATTAAAGAAATGTTCTCGCATGAAACTCACATCAAAAGAGAAAGGTATTTAAGGAAATTGCCGAGTCACATACTCACTATACTTATAGTTCCATGTGATAGTGAGAGATGTCTAGTGAGAGAGGTCTCAGGGAGCAATACCTACAAGTACATGTATTGTGTCATGAATATTGTGCATTTTTCCTGAGAAATAATTGTCTATGTAAGTTTTGTATCTGAGAAGGGTACAAAATTAAGGAAAAGTGCACTAAACAATCACTAGGCTACCTATTTAATTTGTGCACAAACTGAAGATTTTTGGAGAAAACAAAAATTACAAAATATATGGCATAAAATTTCTAGTAAAAATTACCATAACCTTAACTGAATTTTCCTATCCTTATTTATATTCTAAATACATTTTGGTGACATCTGTTCATATTTTGTTAGTTGTTTACTGTCCAAAGTATGTTCATGTATTGATGTAGGCCTAACTAACGTTATAGCCATGTTAATTGTTATTGTTAGTTAAACAGGCACAATGCAACGACGAATGGACAGCTTCAAAAATGTTTTTTTCTTGTATAAAAACACGAAGATAAATACAGGAAATCTTATCAAAAAGTAACTAGTTAAAGTAACCTATCAAAAAAGTAACCTATCAAAAAGATACTTACTCTTTATGACCGTATTGGCGATCCACGGGCAACACATATTATTATATACGGAAACAGTGTCGATCTCGATTGTACATGCAGCTCCATTGTAACCAAATATCGTGTAGTACACGATATTTGGTTACAATGGATCTACATGTACAATCGAGATCGACGCTGTTAGCGTGTGTAAACTAGCGCCTCGTATTGCGCCTTGCGGCGCAAAACGATCTTTAATTTATTCATGCAACGTTTAATTTATTCATGCAACGTAATTCAAACGTTTTAAATAATTAACCTTTTATCGTAATTCGACACCTGATGACGTAATCATGACGTCACAGAAAACGGTTTCGTCAGCTTGTTATGTTCTGTTCATGTGTTAAGTTTGAAGGCTGTAAATGCTCAGCAAGTATGCCTTTGTTACCGGACAGTCGCCACTGAGATGAAGAAGTAAAAAAAAAAAATTTAAAAAAAACCGAACAAAAACAAGAGGTGTTCGCGCTGTCACTCGAACACCTAATTAAATGTAATTATATCCACTAGATCAAATTTGATAATTGCTTGCCCTTTTGATTTTTTTATGGAAAAACCTTTCAATTCTAGATTTAAATGAAGCCAACATTGGTATTAAGTCTTGTATAAAAATTTATTTAATTGATGGACTGCATGTTTTTATACTGAGAGTGATCTTTATTTATAATATACTTCACTTTCAGGTCAAGTTTATAAAAAAGTGTAATGATAAATTGACAATGATAGTGACACTGTAATCAAGCATCTCCTTATTGTGACATGCTTATAAATTGTCTTTGTTTTCACCTAATCTGCAAATAATTACAAAATAATTTATAAAATTTGAAAACAAATTCTACATTGATTTTTACATTTTCAAGGTTGTACACATGATTGGCAAAATGTCTGTCCATACTACAGATTTACAACATAAAGATCAGATGCCATTTTGTACATAAATTGTTACACACTGAAATAATCAAAGAGTTGTATGGGTGCTTGTAAATTGCTAATAAAACAATGAAATACATATTTATTTTAACTGTCTGTTGGGTTTCATGACTTGACTTTTGTGGTTCCACATTTCCCTCCCCACAATCAGTGAAACCACTTTGTTGACCTGTTTAACCTACTTGTAACCAATCTAGAAATGAGTGTACATGGTCTTACACATGCAACAAGTGAAATGACTTCAGTGTAAATGAACCCAACCATGATCCTTTGTTGACAAGAAAACAGAATATATATCCACTGGATCAAATCTGATAATTGGTTGCCATTTTCACTTTGTTTATGGAAAAACCTTTAAATTTTAGATTTAAATGAAGCCAACATTGGTATTTATCTCTTGGTATTAAGTCTTGTACAAAAATAAATGTAATCTTTATTTATAATATACTTCACTTTCAGGTTAAGTTTATAACAAAAATATAATGATAAATTGACAATGATAGTGACACTGTAATCAAGCATCTCCTTATTGTGACATGCTTATAAACTGTCTTTGTTTTCACCTATACCGCAAATAATTTAAAAATTATTTATAAAATTTGAAAACAAATTATACATTGATTTTTAACTTTTCAAGGTTGTACACATGATTGGCAAAATGTCTGTAAAGATCAGATGCCATTTTGTACATAAATTGTTAGACATTGAAATAATCAAAGAGTTGTATGGGTGCTTGTAAATTGCTAATAAAGCAATGAAATACATATTTATTTTAACTGTCTGTTGGGTTTCATGACTTGACTTTTGTGGTTACACACTTCCTCCCCACAATCAATTGAAACCACTTTGTTGACCTGTTTAACCTACATGTACTTGTAACCAATCTAGAAATGAGTGTACATGGTCTTACACATGTAACAAGTGAAATGACTTCAGTGTAAATGAACCCAACCATGATCCTTTGTTGACAAGAAAACAGAATATATATCCACTGGATCAAATCTGATAATTGGTTGCCATTTTCACTTTGTTTATGGAAAAACTTTTCAATTTTAGATTTAAATGAAGCCAACATTGGTATTTATCTCTTGGTATTAAGTCTTGTACAAAAATAAATGTCTGTAAAGATCAGATGCCATTTTGTACATAAATTGTTAGACATTGAAATAATCAAAGAGTTGTATGGATGCTTGTAAATTGCTAATAAAGCAATGAAATACATATTTATTTTAACTGTCTGTTGGGTTTCATAACTTGACTTTTGTGGTTACACACTTCCCTCCCCCACAATTGAAACCACTTTGTTGACCTGTTTAACCTAATTGTACATAAATTGTTAGACATTGAAATAATCAAAGAGTTGTATGGGTGCTTGTAAATTGCTAATAAAGCAATGAAATACATATTTATTTTAACTGTCTGTTGGGTTTCATGACTTGACTTTTGTGGTTACACACTTCCCCCACAATTGAAACAAATTTATTGACCTGTTTAACATAATTGTAAACAATCTAGAAATGAGTGTACATGGTCTTACACATGTAACAAGTGAAATGACTTCAGTGTAAATGAACCCAACCATGATCCTTTGTTGATAAGAAAACAGAATCAACCTGCATTTATAATAAATGTACGCTCTGTATGTACGATTTAGTGACAGTTCAGAATGGGTGACATTCAGGGGTTGTCATTGGAATCGGTAATTTTAGAATAAAATGTCTGCCCCCTCCCCCAAGTTCTTGGTGATGGCATGTACTGCCACTGGTGATGAACCAACACATTTGGGTTTTTTTTCTCTAAAATTCTTTGGTCTATCATTGCAGCACTATAGAATCCAAGAACTAGGGAAGGGGGGGGGGGGCAAACAAGCAATAAAAGTATAAGGGGGCCCAAATTACCAATTCCATTGACTGACGACTGGTGCTTCATTATGTCGAAAATCACACCCAGCATCAATTCTGCATAGCTGAAGTTGCAAGATGTTTCTGTCCTTTCTAAAAAAAAAGATTTAAGATTGAAAATGGGAGTAAGGGCTTAGATTTAAATAAATGTTGTTTAACTGACATGGATTGGAAAGGTGGTTGTCAGATACACCCCTTCTCTTGGACTGAAATGCCAGTACTGCTATAGCAAAAAATAATAACAAATTATACTAAACCTTAATTTTTTGTAATAAACAACCATTAAAATTAAATGAAATGTTCATCATTAGTATGAAGACCCCTTCTCAAACGATCTGTTAACGTAAGACGTTAAACCATACCAAGATTGTTGATGACTTGAACAGTTACGATACTGCATTTGGATGTGGTGTCAACGCCGTGTTGGGGTACTGTTGGCTGGAACTCAGTCTGAGCCATGATACATCGGAGTCAACATGCTGTAAAAAATAATAGTAAAGTTTTATGGAAGTACATTGAATAAAGTATTTGAAATTTCTGAGAAGTTCTAATTTATGTGAATGAGGAAAATAATGTCACAGTGAACATGCTGTAAAAAATAATAGGAAGGTTTTATAAGTACATATGGACCAAGAATAAAGTATTTGAAAATTCAGAGAAGTTCTAATTTATGGGAATGGGGAAATAATTTTAGAGTAGCTGGACCATTGAAATTGAAAAGGGCATTGGTTTGTTTTCAAAATTGCACACAATTATTCTTGACAATGTGTAATAAATTAAAGAAATGTTCTCGCACGAAACTCTCATCAAAAGAGAAAGGTATTTAAGGAAATTGCAGAGTCTCATATACTCATATAATTTCATGTGATTGTGATGTGAGTGATGTCTGAGAGAGGCCTCGGGGACCAGGACCTACAAGTACATGTATTGTGTCATGAATATTGTGCATTTTTCCTGTGAAATAATTGTCTATGTAAGTTTATTTGTATCTGAGAAGGGTACAAAATTAAGGAAAAGTGCAGTAAACAATCGCTAGGCTACTTATTTAATTTGTGCACAAACAGAAGATTTTTTGAGAAAACAAAAATTACAAAATATATGGCATAACATTTCTACTGAATAATTGCCATTACCTTAACAACTGAATTTTCCTATCCTTATTTATATTCTAAATACATTTTGGTGACATCTGTTCATATTTTGTTAGTTGTTTACTGTCCAAAGTATGTTCACGTACTACGTAGGCCTAACTTTAACGTTAGTCATGTTATTGTTAGTTAAACAGGCACAATGCAACGACGAATGGACAGCTTAAAAAATGTTTTTTCTTGTATAAAAACACGAAGATAAATACAGGAAATCCTCTTAAAAAGTAATTTCAAGATACTTACTCTTTTTATGACTGTGTACTGTTGGCGATCCATTTTTACAGCCTAAAAAATAACGTCTGGGCCGTGGCACCACACATGCAAACAGCGTCGACAATGGTCGATATCGACTGCACATGCAGCTCCGTTGCAACCAAATATCGTGTAATACACGATATTTGGTCACAATAGATCCACACATGCACAATTGATATCGACGCCGCCCGCGTGTGCTGTGCCCATGGCCCAGACTAGCGCCACGTATTGCGCCTTGCGGCGCTATACGATTATTGATTCTTTCATGCAACGTATATGAAACGTTTTAAATATTTTACTTTTTAGCGTAATTCGACACCTGATGACGTAATCATGACGTCACAGAAAACGGTTTCGTCTGCTTGATATGTTCTGTTTATGTGTTAAGTTTGAAGGCTGTATATGCTTAGCAAGGATGCCTTTGTTGCCGGACAGTCGCCACTGAGAAAAAGAAGTAAAAAAAAAAACAGTACAAAAACAATAGGTGTTCGCGCTGCGCTCTCGAACACCTAAAAAACAGTACAAAAACAATAGGTGTTCGCGCTGCGCTTTCGAACACCTAATAAATAAACAGAATTGGAGCCGACTTTATTTTTGTTTGTTTTGACAATGTAAATACAATGGGTGTATTAAGGACACGTGTAAAAGAAAATAATCAACTATACTTATTATCAACATTTATATTAAGACTTTTGCCAATACAACATTTAGGTATACAAGTAGGCCTACTTGAACAATAAAAGAGAATATGTCTAGAATTGCTAACATGTTGAAAATCAAAATGGCAGCCAAGGATACCAATGAAGAGAACAGCACCCTAACTATTGCCTTATGGAATGAAAGCAAAATTTACTCTTCGATGTTGTTACATACATATAATCAGCTTGCTAGCAAGTCAAATTAAGATCAAACAAATCTAAATGGTTGTCTCTTTAAAATTCAAGATGATGGCCTTGGCCCTCCTTATTAATACAGAATAAGTATTGTTATTTGTTTGTATAAATTATGTGTTAGGAACTTTTTACATTTTAGCCTGTTTGTTAAGCAAGCAAGTTTTATGTAAAAACAGTGAATATTTATGATTTTTCTTACATTACCAAAGGTATACTCATCCATTGACCCTAAACATTCATTCTCACATGCTACTCTTGAACTTTGTTTAGAACAATCTTCCTCTTCAACTTCGCCAACAACAATTCCTGTCAGCATTCAAATCTTCTCTCAAAACCAATCATCGTTTCTCTGTTTATTTTAAGTTGTTCTTAAGCGCCATGAGCGTCATGCTTTTGGCGGATATCGGCCCTTTATTAAGTGTTCATTATTATTATTATTAAATTATTTTATGACGCGTTTATAAGTGATGCGGGGATGAAAATTAAAATTTCCAAAATGATTGGCTAATGGAACTTAAATCTGGCCATGACGGCTCTTGTTTTTACAAAGTACCATCACCCTGTATGGAAAATGCTTGCCTTCGCGGAAAAAAAATCCAACATATTACCGTAACTGTTACCGAACAGAAAGGAAATATTTTGGTAATTCGGACTTACAATGTTTGTCAGATCTATACCTTCTACGGTTTTAAATTAAAATATAAAATAGTCATCAGACTCTCCGTGGTATACATCACTACACTTTAACACCAAATTGCGTTCATGCATTTTGATCATATACTGCAAAAACCAGTGTGTTAAAATAACACTAATGGTGTCAACTTTATTCTTCCATTGTGTTTATATTGTGTGAGTTGCCTAATATAAACACCAATGGTGTAGTTTTTAACACCACAGTTTTGCAGTGTAACCAAATGTTGATCTCAGGGGTGGAATCGGGGTCTCGCAAACGGGGAGGGGGGCACATGGCAAAAACGGCCGGGCGGTACACTGCTAAAAAGTGGGACACAAACTGCCCAAAACGTATGGTGAATTTACATGTATGGCGATAGCAAAGGATGAACTTGCCCCATTTGCCCCCTGGGTCCACAAATGGTTGCTTCTGTATTGGTTAGTTGTATAGCAACCAACTTTTTTTTATAATGTTGCCAAGTGATGGAAGATAGTACGCGGCCCCTTTTTTGCCACTCTCGATCCGCCCATGTAAAGAACACTACAAAGACAGAACAATTATGTGACCATAATTGTTATGCACGTCACTTTTATGCCACCATTTCATTCACACCATATGCTTTCAAGTTCCACAGCAGCCATGTTTACTGATACCCTATCCTCTTCGTCGGACTCTTCGTCGGAGTTGAAATCTTGCTAACCTCGAGTGGTTGGGTCATACTTCCAAATATGGCGTCAGAAAAAAATCAGATGTCAACCTGCCCGCTTTGTTGTACTTGTATACGCTTATTTTACAAAGCATGAATTAATGCGAGAAGTATGTACACCTCGGCGCGTGTTGCAGTATCCGAATAATTTATATACCAGGAATTTCCTCCTTTCTGTTTGCATGCAGTGTATGTTTAGGTTTACAATCAATAGTCATTCTCTTAGAGTATAGTACACATTTTTCAAGTAAGAACCATCGCAACCAGGTACACCATGGCAGAGAAGACAGGATCATTTAGGTTTAGTTTTAAAGTGTTTATCATGTTAGTGTTGTTGACCAACCGTTGTTCAGCACAGCAAGGACGTCTTCCAAAAGCGTTCAGTGAAGATGTTATTGAGCAGATGATACGACATTTCAACTGCAAAGGGTAAATTATTGTACATTATAGTTTTTTAAATGGAGTGTACACCTTTGGTAATTGTCCGATCACCAAATTACTGAATTATAATATTTATAAAAATATTTGATGTGAAGTTGGTGATGGTACCAAACATTCTGAGAAATTATTCTATATTTGATTTTGTATAAAACGTGTCAAATGTATTACACATTTGAAATGGATCCATTTTTACATTAGAATGCATGCAAACACATCTAAATGCATTTTCAATGTATTCTCGTTAACGACACAATGAAATAAGCTGACACGCTCACAGGTTGGTTTTATACATATCTCTTGATTCTTATTATGGAGACATTATTATTATGGAGACATTTTTTGCTCCCTCTTGATAAGTAACTAATCTCAGTAGGGAACTTAGAGCTAATACCTTAACTGTCTTCGCATGCCCAAATGCCGTACTGAAAGGTTTACTCGTTCCACTATCCCCTCTATTGTCCGCATTTTGTGGATATCGTTTTCTATTTACTTATACTTATATTTAAATGTTCTTTGTATGCGATGAATATTGATACAGTTCCTCAGATCTTGTGAATTAAATGTTTTATTTTTCAAAATAGTACTTTGCGAATGGGAATAATACTGCAGCTAACAGGAAAAAGCAATGTCCAGTCTAGGTTGGTTTGATGGAGAAAAGACTGTACTTTTGCAATCTTTAGAATTTTTTTTAATGAAAAAAATGTTATTAATATTTGTAATGTTTTCAATTAAATGTATTTTTACTGTTTAAACCTTTGTAAATTTGAATATTTTTGGTATTTTAATATTTCCGCTGTAATTCAAATTAAATAAACCCGAATAAATATAAAAAAATAAAACATTTATAGACATGTTTACTAATGGTGTACAACCCTTTTAGTGACCTATATCAGTTTGAAGATTCAGACTTTTACCATGATCGGCATGGCAGTGACCCGCTTAGATTTTACATTATTTAAATAATTAAATATGATCAACAACACGCAATGAATGGGTCTCAGACCGTCTCTCCCCTGATGCTTTTATTTGTACAATAAATATCCAACCCAGAGAGGTTTTCTTCATGGGCACTATGACCCTTTATTGACAGTGACATTTTGAATATTGAGTGAATGAGATATATAACAATACCCTTGTTTGTTCATGGTGTAAACCGAAGACCTCCTATTGTTCCCCTCTTTTGTTCCCTGTTGTTGGACATTTTTTTGCATCTCCCATTTGATTTGTACACGTTTTTCAACTACGGACAATTGCAAACAATAACCACAAACCGCTATTGTTCCCTGCAGCTATAAGTCCTCAGTGTACACCATAAACAAACGCGTGCTGGTCTCATCACCAACACTTTGCATGTAGACCAGAGTTTAACAGTAGGGGGTACTTTTGACGTCTGTAAATGCATCCAACAACCAATGAACCAATGATGTATGGGGTGTGGGGGGCAAAATATGAAATTCTTCACCGCCCTTGCATATCTACTGATTTGTTGCATTTTTTAAAAATAGTTGAAAAAAAAAGACCACGCATGCCCACGGGAGTGGCAAAGGCACAAGTGCCTTTACCAGTCCGTTCCGAGGACGCTACTACCGAATTGTTCATAACCCACCAAAATGAATAATTGATGTTACAAATTTATTTAAACCAATCACCGCATCAAGCAACATGTTGAACTTGTCTATATTTGAATAAGTAATACCATAAAAACTAATGCATTATGTGTTTATATTTCTCTGTTGATTTGATACAGAAATATTCAGAAAAACATAAGCCCACAGAACGGACTGGTAAAGTCATGCGTGGTCTTTTTTCGTGCGTTGTGTTCCGGCTTGGAACACTTCTCAACGCTCCACTAAAGGCTATGGGAAAGGGTGAAAAGGAATTCTCCCTCCCAATTAACTGATATTTTTGGGAAAGTTGATTCAACCACGACTTTCTTTGTTTGTACATGGTAGCCTTAAGTATACGTTTCTCAAATAAACGTGGATATTGATGGCAGATTTGGGTAATTTATGCATGGCCCAAGAACATAATGAATGCAAATCATATATTTCGAAGTAGACAGTTAAATCAATCAAACGCATGACCATGTCTTTCTTGACAGTAAAAACGAGAATCATGACTGTACGACAACAGATAAACCCACGGATCTTTGCAAACAGATGTTGAGCTCGAAAGATTGCCGATCACATTGCTGGAAAACGTTAGGTTTGTCAGATTTAAAATGTAACATCACATTACTGTCAAATACTGTTAAGGTTTTTGCTTTAATCGTAGCACTGTGGGTACACAGTAATGAGCTACGTCACTGAATGGCAAACTGTTATCAATATTAAATTATTTAATATGCCTAACGCTATTGATTCTCATAAATACGCAAATAAATTGTGGCACAGTCAAGCTCGGTGATCGAGAAGCCTAAACCATCTGCACGAAGCAGGATGTGGTGGGTTGAGTCGCCTGTGGTTTAATGACAGAATCTTAAATAAAAATATTGTTCAAAATCACCGAGGCAATGATTCCATCAATTGTTAATGCGAATCAATGTTTTATCTACGGACGTGCCCACCAGTGATTTTTCTGATCTTGAGTGGCTATAGAAATAATTTGATTTCATTTCCAATCCCACTTTTTGCCAGAGTGAATCATTTAAGTCACGATGGTAAAAACATAACCAGGACGGTGATTACTGTATGCGTTCCCAATGTATCTTATGTTTGCAGAATTTGATGGAGCTAAAGCATGTGGGGGTGATCAAACGTTTGTTTGCGGTTACGACGATGCTGTTGTTTGCCAGTATACCGACAGTAAAAGCTTTTGTGTTTACTACAAATCTGATTCAACCTCGCCTGTCTGTATTTGTAAAGATGGTCAAGAGTGGAGGTAACATAATCTTTATATCACTTTAAGCAATCATGTTTATATTTTTTTAAACTCAATTTTGGGTCTTGACTATTTATAAAACTCAATTTAAAAAAAGGTAAATTTAATGAGTTTGCATTTCTAGACTCATCGAAATGAATTTGTTCTTTTTCAAATTTGGTTGTAATATTGAGACGGGCAATGAAATATGTGTCACATAGGCCAACGTAATTAACTGGTATTTTTGGGAAAGTATATTCAACCACCACTTTCTTTGTTTGTACATGGATGTCTTAATTAAGTATACGTTTCTCAAATAAACGTGGATATTGATGTCAGATTTGGGTCATTTGGACTGGTAAATTTATGCATGGCCCAAGAACATAATGAATGCAAATCATGTTTCAAAGTAGACAGTTAAATCAATCAAACGCTCATGTCTTTCTTGACAGGGAAACCGAGAAGTATTACTGTAAGACACCCAGGGATATTTGCATACAGATGTTGAGCCCAAAAGGTTGCCGATCAGAATGCTGGAACAAGAAGTTAGGTTTGTCAGATTTAAAATGTAACATGACATTACTGTCAAATAATGATAAGGTTTGTCAGATTTAAAATGTAACATGACATTACTGTCAAATAATGATAAGGTGTTTCTTTAATCGTAGCACTGTGAGTACACAGTACTGAGCTACGTCACTGAATGGCAAACTGTTATCAATATTATTTAATATCCCAACACTATTGATTCCCATAAATATGCAAATAAATTGTGGTACAGTCAAGTTCGGTGATCAAGAAGCCTAAACCGTCTGCACTAAGCAGGATGTGGTGGGTTGAGTCCCGCCCGAGTCGCCGGTGGTTGAATGACAGAATCTTAAATCAAAATATTGCTCAAAATCACCGAGGCAATAATCACATCAATTATTAATGCGGATCAATATTATTTCTACAGATGTACCTACTAGTAGCAGTTGTCGGATCTTGAGTAGCTTTTGAAATAATTTGATTTCATTTCCAATCCCACTTTTTGCCAGAGTGAATCATTTAAGTCACGATGGTAAAAATATAACCAGGACGGTGATTACTGTATGCGTTCCCAATTTATATTTGTTTGTAGAATTTGATGGAGCTATTGGTAATGATCAAAGGTTTGTTTGCACTTATGACGATGCTGTTGTTTGCCAGTATACCGACAGTAAAAGATTTTGTGTATACTACCAATCTGATCCAACCTCGCCTATCTGTATTTGTAAAGATGGTCAAGAGCGGAGGTAACATAATCTTTATATCACTTTAAGTAATCATGTGTATATTTTTAAAACTCAAGTTTGGGTCTTGACTATTTATAAAACTCGATTTAAAAAAGGTAAATTTAATGAGTTCGTATTTCTAGACTCACCGAAATGAATTTGACGGTACTGGGCCAGTGCTGGCTTGTTTAGTTTTGACGGTACATATCCGGCATTGGGCCAGTGCCGGCTTCATAGCGGCAACATTGTACGGTATCAACGGTACAGATCCAGAACCGGGCCATTTCTGGAATAGTACCGGCAAGCCATTACAGCAAGACGGTACACATCCTGTACTGGCCCAGTCCCGGGTTGATTGCGGCAAACCATTACGGCAAGACGGTACACTGCCTTTACTGGCCCAGTGCCGGGTTGATTGCGGCAATTACGGCAAGACGGTACACTGCCTTTACTGGCCCAGTGACGGGTTGATTGCGGCAAACCATTACGGCAAGACGGTACACTGCCTTTACTGGCCCAGTGCCGGGCTGATTGCGTCAAACCATTATGGCAAGACGGTACACTGCCTGTACTGGCCCAGTGCCGGGTTGATTGTGGCAAACATTATGGCAAGACGGTACACTACCTGTACTGGCCCAGTGCTGGGCTGATTGCGGCAAATCATAACGGCAAGACGGTACACTACCTGTACTGGCCCAGTGCCGGGTTGATTGCGGTAAACTATTATGGCAAGACGGTACACTGCCTGAACTGGCCCAGTGCCAGGTTGATTGCGGCAAACCATAAAGGCAACACGGTACACTGCCTGAACTGGCCCAGTGCCGGGCCGATTGTGACAAATCATAACGGCAACACAGTACACATCCTGTACTGGCCCAGTGCCGGGTTGATTGTGGCAAACCATTACGGCAACACGGTACACTGCCTGTAGTGGCCCAGTGCCGGACTGATTGTGGCAAACCATTACGGCAAGACGGGACACTGCCTGAACTGGCCCAGTGCCGGGCTGATTGCGGCAAACCATAACGGCAACACGGTACACTGCCTGTAATGGCCCAGTGCCGGGTTGATTGTGGCAAACCATTATGGCAAGACGGGACAAGGACTGTACTGGGCAAGTGCCGGCTTGATAGCGGCAAACCATTATGGTAACAGGGTACATATAGCCTGTAGTGGCCCAGTGCCGGCCTGATACTTCAATAGTTTTGTGTTGTTTTATACACCTTCCTACGGCAACGAAACCAATTTGTGTGATTTTTATAACTGAATATTTATTGTGGCAATTAACGATAAGCTTGAAGCTTTCGAAAACAATTCCCAGGACTTTTAGCAGGCCACATATATCCCATGCCACGTTGTGGATTCGCACACTATAACTTAATACGACAAAATAAATGAATACAGCATTAAAGTTTATATAAAGTTTATATACATCTTATGGGTTGGTGTGATCGGCATATTAATGCAGAATATCGATTATATTAATACTTGTCAATATTTTACAAAGTTGTAATAAAATCTGGTTTGGAATAATAAATCAATAATATCAATCCAAAAAGCTGCAATGCAGATGAATCTCCAACAACACCACCAAACACCAGTGAAGGCGACAATGCCCCACCCATGGGAGACGGGGGCCAAGTCAACGTAGCAGCAATCGTTCTTGGATGCCTCTTGTCTCTTCTGCTTCTTATAGTTATCATTGGAGTAGTGGTGTGGTACCTTCGGAGAAAAGGGAAACTACCTGCCTTTATGAAGAAAGCTTCGTAAGTCTATGTTCTTCTGTATAACTATTGCATGCTTCAGGGGCGGATTAAGGGTATCGAAAGGGGGGGGGGGGGACACGGCCAAACAGGGTGTACACTGTCAAAAAAGGGGGCACACGAAAAACGTATGGTAAACTTACATGCACGGAGTTAAAAGGGAGGGAGCACATGCCTCATTTCCCACCCCTGGATTCGCCAATGACATGATTACACTATCACTAGGCCGAATAGAAATTTAAAATAAATGCAAACGCAAGCATCGAACGTGTTTTTATGAAACACGGTGTCTCTAACTGCAGGTATGTGATTTGATGAAAACAGCATTTTATCTAACGTTACAACCGTTCTTGTTTCAGGAAACCCACAGACTCGTCAGATGTTCAGTTGGAAGCTAGAGGTAAGTACGTATTATATACTCAATAATTTAAAAACACTATTTTGAATCGCTATTTCAACCTGATTAAACCATTATTGTTCCTGAAACAAGGTAAGGAAGGTACAACATTTGTTGCAAAACTGCTTCTACGAGAACGAGTGCACTTTTGGATGCACTTTTCACTAATTACGTTAGGCCTAATCTGAAACTTTCATAGGCTTGTTTAACGTACATCTCGATTGTTATTAAAAACAGGTTTGCATTCACTGCCAGTGTTCCTTATAGTTTGATGGTTTTCTTTCTGATATAATTTAATAAGGTACCACCATAGCACAGCTTCCCGAACCTCCGGTAACCGGCGGTAGGCCTGAATATTCATACGCATATGACCACTTGCCTCGTGCTCAGCGGCCAGCCACGCCCGGCATGGGAGATCACACCTACTCATCAATAGAGAATGAGGGTGCTGGAGAGAGGAGCGCCCGCTATGATAAGGAAGGGCCAGAGCATGCATTGTCTGACGAGAAGGGTCCAAGTAAGGAGGACCCTAACAACCATCAATATTTTACACTTGAGAAAACACCAGGTCAAAATACTGGAGTCAACAAGGAAGATGGAGGAACGGCCGAGGTTCCCACTGAGATGAGTGACTCGTCAGCGGGGGTTCCTTTGACAGACCCACCAGCAGGGGTTCCTTTCAAAGAGGGAGAGGATCAGACCTACTTTCCATTGATACCAACTGCGGAGCCACAAGGACACAAGTCTAAAAACGACAACTCTGGATACGAGGTTGCAGAGGTACCAACTGCATCCGATGGAAGCGATGCCTCATCCGCATACGACCACATTGACAGAGATGTAAACGAGGGGTCGAATGAGAGCGCCCTTTCAGACAAGGATGATAATGAATACCAACACTTGAAGGATAATTAGTGCTCACGATTACACTTGCAAAAAAGTACGCGTGACAATTAACATACTCTCCCCCATCCCCCATCCCCCCTCCCCCGCTTCAATGTATTGTCCCTGAGACAAAGACAAAGACTACAGTTTGTCCACGTCTGGTCATGGCTTCATAGATAAACCAAGAAAAAATTCAGACAATCCCAGCCAAAATAGTTGGGACACGTGACAATAAACATACCCTCCCATGTCCCCCGCGTCCCCGCCGGCCACCCCACTCCCCACCCCCGCTCCCCCGCTCCCCCCACTAATGTTGTTATCCCAGCCGGAGCACAGACCACACAATGAGAGCCAACATTGTCCGGGGCCGGGGGTCCCAGCGAGATTTGGCCTGGACTGTAGTTCAAGATATATTTAAGCAAAGTCCTTTTCAAACCCGACTTTTGGAAATTATTATATCACTTTGTTGCCACAGTCATTGTATGTCATGATTTACATAGCACTGTACAGGCCAGTTTGTTTCAGACACTTTGTGGCTGTAAGGCAGCCACATAAGTTCAGTTGTAGCCCTTGGAGCAGGCTCATTTCTTAAGGTAAAAGCTCTTAAAACACTGCGACGTGGCATGACACTTATACGAACAGCGCGGTTGCATCGCGCTTAATTTTTCAGTAGGTGTGAAGGGGCACTATAACTTCTGTTGCGTTGAACACTACCAACTCCCAATGGTTTTAACAGATGCCTAGAGGTCCTCTAGACCCTAGACAACAATTTGAAGCAAAAAAAATGTAAGGGCCCTTTAGGTTGATGTTTATTTTAGTTCTGATAACGCTTTTCCCCTACCCCAAATCGACATAAAATATACCCTATTATGTGTACCCATAGCAGTTATAGGAATAAACATCTCTCATCCTCTGGCTGATGGCTCCAGCCTGTCTGGAATCATGTTCTGGCACACCATAGTGGGTAACTGATAGCTTTTGATAAGCCGCTTAGGAGCCGAACTCAATGGCCTTGTGTTGACAGATGGGATTAGGATTTGTACACGGTCCTATGGGACCATGCTTTTTGCAGTAGGATTTTTTGGGTCAATGGTTCAAAGCAGGCTAATGGGAATTAACCATGCTATTTGGGAATACTTCAACAGTGAACTTACGGAATTTGAGAAATTTGGGGTAAGAATCAACGGAGTAATTAAATTTTGTTTACAAACCTACTGACAAAAAAAGCGCCATGGCACGTCGGAGAGTTGTATGAATGAATTTTAAAGCGCCATTTAAAAGTAAATGGCCACTTAGATTATTATCTGTCTGTCCAACATCGTGTAGTAAGGTTTCCTTGACCAGCTTAACCATATATGATTAAGGAATTACACAACCACCTAAACCACATCATTTCTCCTGAGGACGGTCAGAGCATACTGATCGAAACGTCGAGTTGTACCTCCAGTTCTTTTCAGAACTAATTACTAATCAATTGAGCATTTCACATGGTGTCACCGCAATTACTCTTACTCACATCATTTTAAGTTATTTCCTTATACGTCCTGTCATCCTGACATCCTGACAAACAATTCCTAGAAATCATATTTATTTCTGTGATGAACACTATATATTTTATCATGAAAGCTTCATTTCCAGTTATCACCTCTAACCCCAGCAAATGGCGGTTGAAGATGCCAAAATTCTATTCTTTTTTAATTCAGCATATCAAGAATGACACAGTTAGTCAATAAAATCCATTTTGGCACAAAGATCCAGCTGAAATACAGCCTGGCCACTATTAGAATGAATACAAAAAGTGTGACGACACAACGAATTAAGTTGAAACTTTCACAGGTTTATGTTATACATATAGGCCTATCTCTTTATATGTTAATATTTTAATATTGCCCTATTGTCCTAATACTGCACTACTACTACGACTACACTATTTGGTTAAACATGTATCGCCCATATTTTACATACAGTTTCCTGAATATTTTGTTTTCCTTCGAACATAGATGATTTCCTTTGGTTTAACAGTATAAAGGTGCCAAACTGAGTTTATGACGGGACCCAATATTAATTCGTTTCGGTACATTATTTACTGTAATACATGGGTTGAGATTTTTTTGAGGAATTTGTCATTTTAAAGCATTTGTTTTCCCTAAATGTAAAATAGCAATGCTCCAAAGAAATTCCTTTCCTGAAATTGCCGTTAAAATAGCGAAAACCACGGGCGATAACATCTTTAAGACCGGGGAAACCCAAGTTTGCCGTTTGAGCGTTAATAGAGATAGACCTACTCTTAATCATGATAAATAACCACGCTCATTTATCATTCATTGTTGTTGGTGCTTTATGAATAGTATACTCCAGATGTTTCATCAAGTTATAATTTTCATGGTCTTGTCTTAAATATATTTAAGGCATCTTGGTAAATGTATCATGGTAAATTTTATAAATATTTACGAAGGGGAAAAATCAGATTGAAAAGATAGGGAACCATAGGACTTAGTTTTAATAACGGGTTGTCAAAAGAAATTTAGGCCTATGGGTAGAACGCAGATGTCTATAGCTGGATGGTACTCCTGAACTAAACTTTGAAGATAAACAGGGGTTATAGCATGAATGCATTGATATGTGAGAATTGAAACCTTAAAAGTCTATTCTTGCCCGTATCGGTAACCAGTGAAAATCATGCAGGATAGGTGTTACGGATTCACGTGTGCGAGTCATGGTGACAAGTCTAGCTGCAGAGTTTATGAGACCTCCAGAGATTGCAGGTATTTTTTTGGTGGAAAAAGCACTATTTTGAAGTATCCAGAGACCTTGTCACTGAGTGCCTGCAATATATACAATTTAATTATACTTGCATGTATGCATCGAGGTGAATTGTAAATTTTTATATTTCACTCAGAAAGAAATTGTTACAAGATTCCTTCTCAAATAATACATATTTTTTCAATACAATATTTGAAGCATTGCATAGTGGGGCAGATATGAGTTTAGTCTGCGAATACGCTCCTAATTTGGGGGAAATGTACATATTAAACAAAAATTACTCAGAGAAATTTTTGTCACAATTTGTTGTTACTTATTTGTTACTATTTTTGTATATATACACGATTTGACGTTTGGCATCGGGTTATGAGTTACTTTGCCAGTTCTTAATAATTATGAAGTGATGGCTCTGAAAAGACAGACTCTTTTCAGAGCCATCACTGTTCAGAGGCATGTCTTAATATTCATGTAAAATATTTATCAGCATGCATTTTTAACCAAAGTATGTTAGAATCTACGTGGAAATGAAATTCACGGGAACCGCGAAACTGAAAAAGGCGAAGGGGGTGGGGACGTCAAAAATAGCCATCCTATTGGGTACCCTTACAAAATAGGCTTATCCATCTTCCACATTTTTTATTGGGATATTGGGTGCTTTAGATTGGCCAAGAGCTGGCGGTCATTGTTTCCTTCAACAGTGCGGGGGAATAACAATTCAAACTCCAGATTCAAATTCAAATTCCTCTGGACGTTTATCGTCACCACCTTCCTACACGTTCCTAATATTATTATACACAGAATTTGCCTAATCTGATTTGTTATTTAGAGATCAAATGTAGTCAAATGAAGCAATTGTTACATTTAGCGTTTCATTGGTACATTTAGCGTTTAATACATTGTTACATTTTGTGTTTGATCATTATCGTTTTTATCACTTAAGCTGTTGCAGTGTAAAGGATTACGCAGTTGATAACAGTAGGCCTGTCGAACATGAGTCGATTGACATGATCGACATGTGTCGTTTTACGACTATAGCAAAGGGTTGCTGATTGATTTTAGTTCATACGTGCATGTGTAACAAGCATTGTATTTATCATAATAGCACTATTAAATTTGATACAGCGTTACATTTAAGAAGTTACTGTCAGTTTTGTTTGTTTGTTTGTTTGTTTTTCTGGTGGGTAGATGGTTGGTCAATTGATTATTTCTATATTAGACTAAAACGCCTAAATACTGATTTGAATTGGAAAAACAAATTAAAACCTGATGTAATCTGCGTCTACTAGACAACTCGAAACCAAAAGCACATAACATTGGAAATTGAAACAGAGTATTTATTAATTTAAATGCTCACAGACCATAAATGTCGATATATCAAAATTATGCCTATTTAGAAAGGTTGGCTATGATTAACTCATCTATTGACACTCTGCCTTCCAGTACTGAGGTAAACATGTACCAAGAAGCACATAGTTATAATGCATTCATGGGTCTTTCCACTGTTGTGCAAAACACGAGAAGCTTTAAGTAGTCCCTTCTTTAAAAATCTTCAGGAACTCTCATGAGACGTCAACCTTGCACCTTTGTTGTATCACAAAGCATCTATAGTGAAGCAAGAAGAGGTGTCTCTGGATACATCTTCTCGGGTTTGTGGCCGGTCTAAGAAACGGTGGCTTAATTCTTAATTCTTGTTTAGTGATGCGTTAGGTCACGTACACAACTCATGATTTGACGCTGCACTTTGTGTGTTGTTCCTCGTAAACTTTGACAAACCATAGCTTTGTGATATATCTCTGCAATACGGAAATAAAGCAAGCTTTGGTCGATCCGTGGACTCAAACATCTTAAAATATTCTGAAAACATTCTAAATGAGAAACGCCCGGAGAAGTGACACCATGGGAAATAATAAACCAGTACCAACAGCCGTTTTTAGATTTCATGCGTTGATACTGGTTTTCTTAAGTGCTGGGAGTTTTTGTACAGCACAGACGATGCATTCTGGGGTTCCATCTGAATTATTACCGGTGATGATATCATATTTCTGCCAAGGGTACGTATAATGTGTTACTGCGACACCTTAAAGGGGATGTAGACCCTTGGTAATAACTCAAAAAGAATCTGAAATAATTATTATTTAAAAGCTTATTTGGTTTTAAGATGGTAATATCACAAACTTCATGAGAAATGATTCCGTCTGAAATTTGTATTTATTTCTTATTAGGTGCCCGGGAAATCTGTTTACAAGGGCGCCAAACTCCACTCTTCTACGATAAGTGTTCTGGGTTCTTTTTCGTGCATTACGAATTTACTTGTCGTTAACGACACAATGAAATGAGCTATTTTTAATACATGTCTTGATTCTATTAAAGTACGGATACATTTAAGTCAGTATTAAGGCTGTTTCAATACAAAATATCACTCTGTAAAAATCATCTAATGAACTAAACCAACGTTTTTTTAAAGGTGTAATGAAGACCTAAGGCTGTCATCCTTGTGTAGACCTAGTATGGACCCAAGACCTTTTTGTCATCAGATTTGTCTGACAGGAGGAAGATGCCGTCTGCAATGCTGGGATAATCCAAGTATGTCATGTTAAAGGGAAGGTGCAACCAGTGGCGGCGATTTGTTGTTAGGATTGGGGGGGGGGGGCGTGCTCTTACAAAAATCTACTATAGTTTTACGCTACAGTTTAATTGCAGTATTATTATAGTAAAATTGTACTATTTGTGAAGTTTTACTTCATTTTTACTTCACATTTACTCCAATTTTACTCCAGTATGTGAATGAAAACCTATATACTACCGGTACAGTAAAACTATAGATTTAGTACAGTAAAATTACAGTGTTTTTTTTTATAAGGGGGACAATTAGGAGCAGGACCCACCCCCTACACCTGACCAACCAATAAATTACCGAATAATTTTTGGAGTTTGATTTTTGTATACACATTTAAAAAATTAAAACAACACAAAAATACGCTAAAAATAAAGTGTTTTTCATGCTATGCTTCCGGAATGTAGGCCTAATGGGCACGGGGAAAAATAACAAACAAACATATGTCTAAAATAGACTAATGTGGGTGTTTGTAACAGAAAATAGCTTCCGGGTTGTAGGCCTAAAATAATGTGCACGGGGAAAAATAACAAGGATATGTCTAAAATATAGTGTAGGTGTCTGTAAAATATCCTACTGCAATTACTTGCGTGCTCTGAATTTTTTATTAGAGGGATGATATTTATTGGGGGGGGGGGGGAGGGCCTTGCCATTACCAGATCCCCATCGACGATATCGACGTCCCCTGGGATTGCCGCCCATGGGTACAACATTGGTAATGTTGGCAAAACTGCTTCTATGAGTATGCTTACTCTCTTCGAATCAAGATATACATTAAAGGGAAGGTACAACATTGGTAATGTTGGCAAAACTGCTTCTATGAGTATGCTTACTCTCTTCGAATCAAGATATACATTAAAGGGAAGGTACAACATTGGTAATGTTGGCAACACTGCTTCTATGAGTATGCTTACTCTCTTCGAATCAAGATATACATTGAAGGGAAGGTACAACATTGGTAATGTTGGCAACACTGCTTCTATGAGTATGCTTACTCTCTTCGAATCAAGATATACATTGAAGGGAAGGTACAGTATTGGTAATGTTGGCAACACTGCTTCTATCAGTATGCTTACTCTGTTATACATTAAAGGGAAGGTACAACATTGGTAATGTTGGCAACACTGCTTCTATCAGTATGCTTACTCTCTTTGAATCAAGATATACATTGAAGGGAAGATACAACATTGGTAATGTTGACAAAACTGCTTCTATGAGTATGCTTACTCTCTTTGAATCAAGATATACATTGAAGGGAAGATACAACATTGGTAATGTTGGCAACACTGCTTCTATCAGTATGCTTACTCTGTTATACATTAAAGGGAAGGTACAACATTGGTAATGTTGGCAACACTGCTTCTATCAGTATGCTTACTCTGTTATACATTAAAGGGAAGGTACAACATTGGTAATGTTGGCAACACTGCTTCTATCAGTATGCTTACTCTGTTATACATTAAAGGGAAGGTACAACATTGGTAATGTTGGCAACACTGCTTCTATCACTTTGAATCAAGATATACATGTACATGTACATTAAAGGGAAGGCACAACATTGGTAATGTTGGCTAAACTGCTTCTATGAGTATGCTTACTCTCTTTGAATCAAGATACATTAAAGGGAAGGCACAACATTGGTAATGTTGGCTAAACTGCTTCTATCAGTATGCTTACTCTCTTTGAATCAAGATATACATGTACATGTACATTAAAGGGAAGGCACAACATTGGTAATGTTGGCAAAACTGCTTCTATGAGTATGCTTACTCTCTTTGAATCAAGATATACGTTGAAGGGAAGGCACAACATTGGTAATGTTGGCAAAACTGCTTCTATGAGTATGCTTACTCTCTTTGAATCAAGATATACATTAAAGGGAAGGCACAACATTGGTAATGTTGGCAAAACTGCTTCTATGAGTATGCTTACTCTCTTTGAATCAAGATATACATTGAAGGGAAGATACAACATTGGTAATGTTGACAAAACTGCTTGTATGGGTATGCTTAACAGCTTAAGGGAAGGTACAACATTGGTAATGTTGGTAATGTTGACAAAACTACAGAACAGGAAATTATTTCACCTTTCGTACAAATGTTAGAACCTCAGGCGAAATTATTATGAGAGAAGATTCATACCTACATCAGCCTCGTGGAACCATACATACATGTAGATCCGCCACATATTCATACTGTGCATGATTGAGACCTATACCAATTGAAATTATAGGGACAAAGTTATTTTCCCTATAAATATTATATTGTTTTCATTTCACTGAATGTTATTATTTTCTGATTTCCATATTTTCTTATTAGATAGTAATCTTTGTGAAGACGATAATCAGATTCTGCATTGCTTCTATGAAGACACTGTTATTTGTCAATATGAGGACAGTAACAGCATATGTGTGTATGCAAACAACAGCAAAGCTCTTTGCTTATGTGAGAATGAAAGCGGGTTAGATTATAGGCTACAGATTAACAGGTAATTATTTTAAAGGAAGTGTGTAAACCATTGGTTATAAATGCCTGTAAATGCATCCACGCTTTAAAAGAGCGAAGAGATATGTATACAAAGCTACCCGTGAAAGTTTCAGCTTGTTTCGTTGTGTGGTTTATGAGAAAATAGATAAAATATATTCATCATCTTTGTTTGTATGCATTGTAATGTGGAAAATTATCAAGCTGAGTACTTCACTGATGAATTCAGGCAATAAAAAGGAACATATTTGCCATCTTTTTTCAACATCGTGCATATAGCCTACAATTATTTGGCGTGCAAAGTTATTATTATTATTATTAATATATCTCTATTAAATCGAAAACTGAGATATCTCTCTTAAAACAGATGTATGTCTATTATTCATATATAATTATATGTTTCCTGTTGAAATAGAGATATTTGTTTCAAAATAGTTTTTTAAATTATTTTTTTAGGAAAGGTTGCCAAAACACAAGGCCCTTAAATGCCACTCAAAGTGCAGGCTAGAACTAAAGGGGGGGGGGAATAAAAAATAAAAATACTTGTATCACACAAAAAATTATGTATTAAAAATGCAAACTATTAAGGCCTTATATTTCGATTCTGCATACATCCAGTTTTGGTTTTGAGTTCTGTTCTTTCCTCCTCCCATAAGTTGCAATGACGAACATGAAAAATCAGCAGAAATGATTTCTGATGCACCACAAATCCCAACACCCAGGCCAACACATTACATGAGTACTGCTGAATCACCGTCATCAATCAAGCGTAGGTTTGGGAAAGGCGACAAAGCCCCACCCATGGGAGATGGGGGCCAAGTCAACGTAGTGGCAATTGCTCTTGGATGCCTCTTGTCTCTTCTGCTTCTGATAGTTATCATTGGAGTAGTGGTGTGGTACCTTCGGAGAAAAGGGAAACTACCTGCCTTCATGAAGAAAGCTTCGTATATCTATGTTCTTCTGTATAACAATGGCATGCTTTAAGGCAGATTAAGGGTCTCGAAAAAAAAGGGGGGGACACGGGGAACACGTGGGGGAACATTGACATTGATATTGTACCTTCGGAGAAGAGAGGAGCTACCGGCCTTGATAAACAAAACTTCGTAAGATGATAAAATAAACTTATTAAATAATTATTTTAGTTGAAACAGGAAGGAAATTTTGTAAGATTTTTGGTCACTTTATATAGGGTCTATGCTTTTCAATATGAAACTCGGGCACATATACAAGGGGGAGTAAGAGCGCCGTCGCCTGGTTTTATTTTCTGGGGGTTTTAATAACAAACCAAATTTTGTTCCACGGTGAAATATTTGACCATTTTTACCCTTTAAGAGGGGCAAGGGGTAGATGTTCTGTGACCCTAATCAAAATATTTTTCAGAAACGTTTCCGGGAATATTTTTTTTAATCAAAATTAATTTTGCCGCTCCTCCCGCTAGAAAAATGTTTGGCTACCCGCCTAATACGAATAATACGACAATGAGGGCAGCAGAGAAATCATACAGCAAATGTCTTTCACAACGCAAGGTTTCTTGCACTCTAATCCGAATGGGAAACAATTGTTATGTCATTTTAATTATACCATGTTATTCTCGCTGTAGGAAAGACGTCACAGAATCGCCAAGCGGTGGGTTGAAAGTGAATGGTAAGGATTTCGAAGAACTATTATATAACTATGATAATTAAACCAATGATCCTTTAAAAGCGACTGCAGCTTGTTAGCCTGAAAAAAAGGGGGAAAAAGACATATTCTAGGTAGGGATTGGTAATACTTCATTTCGTCTACGGCTCGCCGGTGGCTTCATTCATTTGACGGTGACTTACAAGGTATTAGCAACAAGTGCATACTATCATAGAATACTTGTTAGTTCGTACGAACGGCTGTATACTTCACAAAATGGAGCGATCGTTTTTCTCCATGGGGCTAGTATGTAGGCCTAAGCCCACTCTGAACAGAGTTTGTCGAGTTCTGGTCTGCATCTGTTTCAGCGCTGGAATACTTGCAACTAAATGTTTTGCAGACGATGAGGTACTGGTTCCTTTCCCGACAGAATTGAGAGTTCATGCAGCGGAGTTAAAAACACATTTCTGCAGGTAAACTCATCTAGACACATTTTTCTCAGACGGTTCACAATGAATGTGCGAGAGCGAGAGTGAAACTAATGTTTCGTCTTAATTCTGTTCTCAGAAATTGAAATGCGTAGATCAAAGGCCATATCGAGAGGTGGTATGGGGGGGGGGGGTGTGTGACACCCCCAAATGAAGCATCAACGGTACTAGAACAAGAGCTGGTCCAGAAAAAATGTAATACATTGTATTTTACTCACGGGAAAAACCTACGGGTTTGGATGGCAGGACCCCACCCCTCCCTTGCCCATTGAGCGACTTTAGAAATTTTCCATTTTTGGGAAAAACAAAGTAAAGTTGTCTGTTCATATTAGTTTTGTGTTGATAAATTTACCATAAAATGTTTTCCCCACTCTGAAAATCCTGGCTACGTCACTGATGTCATTCGACAAATTGGCTTCTACACCCCCAAAGAAAATGCGTTCACAGAAAGTTGTTATTCGCGTGAAGTGTGATTTTCTTCTGATGTTTTAAACAAAACTATATCTTTAACTAGCTTTAAAGGGAATGTACACATTTGGTAATAACTCAATTTCAAAATATCAGAATTATAATCTAAAAGCTCGTAATTATTAATATCAAGTTATGGTGACGGTTCCTAACAACATATGCTGTCTTTTATATTTTTTAAACGTGAAACGTCGGCCTAAATATTAAAGTGTTAATTTATTAGGGCCATTTCCACAATATTAACAAACAAATTTGTTGATTTCTACACGTATCCCTTCGTTCTTATTATGTGTGGATGTATTTACAAATTACTTTAATTATTGCTTTTTGTTTTCATTTATTTTGTATGTGACCTACATGTTTAAAACAAATAATTAGTTCATATTATTAGATTTTGATTTGGTCAGCAGGATAAATAGTTTATAAATTAGAGTGTGTTTTACCTTTTACAAACAGTTGGGAATGAAATGAAACTTTTAGAGAAGACATTCACTATATTTGAATGATTATTCTATTTCTTTCATGATTCAGTTGCCCACCTCCGGTTCCATCGGATCACAGCTTGTGCTCAGAATTTTGCAGTTTTCCAAAAATAATGAATTGCTTCACTAATGATGGTGAGTTAAAATTACACAACTATTTAACATGATAAAGTGTTAGGTAAAACTTGTAGCTTTGCATGGTGAAGAGGATAAGTAAGACTAATTGCGGTGACACCATGTGAAAGTCTCTATTGAGTAGTAATTAGTTTTGAAAAGAACTGGAGGTTACAACTCGACGTTTCGATCAGTATGCTCTGATCGTCTTCAGGAGAAGACGATTTAGTGTTGTACTGTTTTCTGTTGTTGCTGCTGCTTCTGATAATGGTCAGGGGCGTAGCTGGGGTGTGGGGGGTGACCCCAAGACATTTAGAGCCTTATTCGGCAAGAAAACCACCGAATCGAGCCTCAGTCGACAATTAATCCCCAAATCAAACCATCGAATGAGACTTGTGGTGTGCACAATTTCAGCCTCTCCCATTTAAGTTCAGCATCCGCGGGTGAAGTTAATTGGTAAAGATAATGCCTTTGATATACGGTCATGTTGCCGATGTCGCTGTTGTCCTATCCTACAATGTGTATGTTACGTTTCAGACATACATAAGGTTGGTCATCGGACATTTTTGGGGATGAAAATCCTGTAATGCGTACAAGAACATTAGAACATTCTGTCAGAGAATGTCTCGTGTTGGAATTATAACTGAAAAGCTCAATGAAAATAATACATTTGGAATCAAAGTTTCACATAATGAATCACTGTTTATTTCATCTGATTTGAACATCAAAGTTATTGTTTTCACGGCTTATGTTCAAAGGTTTAATATAGAGAAGAACAAACCTGGTTCACTGCAAAAACTGGGGCGTAGCGAAGACCTTTTCTTTGGGGTGTGGAAACCAATTTGCCAACTGACATAAGTGGCGTAGCCAGGAATTTCAGAGTGGGGGAAAACATTTTTTAGGGTGAATTTATCGACACAAAACTAATATGAACAGACAACTTTACTTTGTTTTCGCACAAATTTGACAATCTCCAATGTCTAAAAGCTCTAAAACCTCAAGGGGGAGGTTTCAGTGCTTAGAAACACGATACGTTTGCAGTCGGCAAACCCATAGTTCTAGGTTTGTCGACTGACAGTATAAACACCATGGGAGAATAGCATTGACACCTATGGTGTTATTATTTTGAACACCCCAGTTTGGGCTGAGAAATTAGGTATTTAGGCCTCATATTGTGTTGGCCTAAGTAATTAAGCTGAAGCACTTTCACAGATCAAAGTATTTAATTCAACTGATAGGTTTAGTTATTGTATTTACATTCTTAATTCAACAGAAGATTCACTCGACGACATGCCCTGTTTGGAACATTCGCAGACCTTTGTGTGCGGGTATATAGATGCTGTAGTGTGTGCAGGTGGTATGGAGTTATGTGTATACAAACCAATACCAGGAGGCAAGTCATTTTGTATCTGCAAAACAGACTCAACACCAAGAACTGTGCTCGATGGCAGGTAAAGATTATATTGGTTTGAAGTCTAGCACTCAACACCCATTTCCCCATATCGCGTGAATCTGGGCACGCACGGCACCCTTATACCTCTGTTTAGGACTGCCATTTGTTTTGCTAACTCGCCAACATTTGAGTATTAAAACCCAAAATACGAGTCTAAAGAGGAATTCTGAGGCTACTCGCTTAGTGGTACCGTACATTTCTGGCTACGTGCCTTACGGTAGGGTTCGCCCTCGGTTGGTTTATTGGGCAGAGGAGGTAACATAATCTTTATATCACTTTAAGTAATATGTTTATACTCAACTTTGGGTCTTGATTTTTTTTAAAACTATTTAATATGATGTAAGATATAAGTCCCAAATGTAGTGAGTCCATATTTCTAGGTCCATCGAAGTTTATTGTTTTCATCTATAAATTTTATTATTATGTTGAATTTCACATTTATATAGCTTTCTCCAACAAAGTGGTGCTTTGACTATAGTAATAAACACATTACAAAATACGAGACGGGTAATGAAATGTGGGTCACTTAGGCCAGTGGGTTGGTGCGATCGGCTTACTGCAGGATTTCGATTCTAAATACTTCTCAATCTTTCACAAAAGTTGCAATGAAGATGGACCAAACGTGGCAGCAATTGTTCTTGGATGCATCTTGTCTCTACTGCTTCTTCTAGTTATCATTGGAGTAGTGGTGTGGTACCTTCGGAGAAAAGGGAAACTACCTGCCTTCATGAAGAACGCTTCGTAAGTCTATGTTCTTCTGTATAACTATCACATGATTCAGGTGCGGATCCAGTGTCTCGAAAAGGGGAGGAACCCGGCCAAACAGGGTGACCACTGACAAAAAACGGAGCACACGAAAAAACGTGTGGTAAACTTACATGCACGGCGTTAAAAGGGGGCACATAATCCCATTTCCCACACTGTGTATCCGCCAATGACATGATAACACTATTGGTAGACCGATTACATGAATGCAAACGTAAGCATCAAACGTGTTTTTATGAAACATGACATCACTATAAACTGGCATGTGATTTTATCTCTTGTTCTGAAATAATGTTTACAGCCGTTCTTGTTACAGGAAACCCAGAGACTCGTCAGGTGTTGAGTTGGACGAAAGAGGTTAGTATGTGTTCTCTTATAACATTCTGATATCGTCAAGTCAAGAAGTCTATTGGTAATGATAGCAAAACTGCTTCTACGAGTATTATTCAGTTACCCTTTTCGAATAAAGTATATTAAAGAGACAATATCATCTCGATCAGAACAGATTTTCAACAGGGCATAGAATCGGTGTCCTATTAAAGATGAACACAGAGACTGAATCGGTTCATTTTTATGCAACAGCAACGGTATTAACCTTATCACGTGGGGTACTATTTTCATTCACTGGGTTAATCTAAAACTAGCACTCTGATTCCATGCCATGTTGATTATAACGATATTGTCCATTTGAACAACCAAGCTGTAAATGTTTTAGTTGAATAGGCTATGCTGTGCCGTGAATGAGAATGTAGTGAACATGTATTCAGATGTTTGTGTATTTATTCTATTGTAGAATGTAGAATTAGAGTACTCTTTGTTTGAATGACAACACACAATTATTTCAAGGTGAAAATGATACCAACATTGGATTGACATCAAGAACGTTTTACACTAAAATTCGACCATTTTTTTTTAAATTACCGTCTTTCCTGTAAAGTTTATCTTTGCCTTTGAGAAAGAACCTGCTAGGTTCGAAACGTAAGGCCACTATAAATAACATTTATTTTGCATTAATACTACAGGTCATTTAGGTTGGTAAGCAGTTTGCAACAGCTAATTCATTATTTAGTTTATCTTTAAGTTAATAATTGAGTTGATATTTTCTGGCAATTACGGACATTATTCATTTGCATTTCAACAGACGATCTAATAAAAAAAGCTACAATACTAAAACATTAAATACAAAATTAATATGTTTGAATATTAGGGAGTACCATAAATGATCTTATTTTTACTTACGAAACTTACTTAGTGTAAAGTCGATTGAGAGAATTCAAATGTGAAATGGAGCACCAGCAGTTGATATATTTCTACATTAGAATGAATACAAGTAATCTGAATGCATTGTCACTATTTTCTCCTTAATGACATAATCAAATAAGCTGAAACTTTCACAGGTTGGTTTCTGTACTGTCTTAGTTCTTTTACAAACATTGTACTGAAAGGGCTTACTGGGTTTTTTTTTTACTCTATTACGCCTTGGGGGATCGAGGGGCACAATGTGCTTACCTATGATATTTTCCAGTGCATTATGGGAATCCAATATGGCCGCCATTATAATTAAATGCAATATTAATTTGTTGGACATTTTTCATGATTTTTAATTGTTTTCATATTTGTTTCGTCAATATATACATTTATGACATTAATACATGTAGTAACATGGACATGTATAGATCTGCCTTTGTTGTACTTTTAGGTCAAAATCTTCAAAAATAATGTTTTGGAACAAAATATTGGTTAAGTGCCCTCTAGCGGTGATCTGAGACAACATCTATGCCAAAACTCTGTGCCAACGGATGGAAATTAAGTAAATAATGATCAAAAATTAGGAAAAATTACCAAAAAACTGGTATAGTGCCTCCTAAAGGTGTCCTATGCAGGTTTCTATACCTACGAAGTTTCATGAAAATCGGTTGAAAGTACAGATGGGATGGGGTAGTACAATGAACCCACCCCTCCAGACCGATAAAAAAAAATAATAATAATAAAAAAAAAAAAAATAAAATAAAAAAATAAAAAAAGCCCAGGCCTGATAGGATTAAGATCAAAATTCCATGTTTGCTGATCAAACTGTAATCTGAATACATTTTTGTTCATAACGGTATGCCCAACATGAAACGTTGAAGATACTCGTAAAATCAGTTTTGCCATCACTGGCAATGTTCCGTCGATGGTTTAAATTTTCTTTCTGATATAATTTGATAAGGTACCACCAGATCACAGCTTCCCGAACCTCCGGTAACCGGCGGTATTCCTGAATATTCATACGCATATGACCATTTGCCTCGTGCTCAGCCCGGCATGGGAGATCACACCTACTCATCAATAGAGAATGAGGATGCTGGAGAGGGGAGCGCCCGCTATGTTAAGGAGGGGCCAGGGCGTGCATTGTCTGACGAGAAGAGTCCAAATAAGGAGGACCCTAACGACCATCAATATTTTGTACTTGAGAAAACACCAGGTCAAAATAATGGAGTCAACAACGAAGACAGAGGAACGACCGAGGTTCCCACTGAGATGAGCGACTCGTCAGCAGGGGTTCCTTCGACAGACCTGTCGGGAGGGACTCCTTCCACAGAGCCACAAGCGGTGGTTCCTTCCAAAGAGGGAGAGGATCATACCTACTTTCCATTGATACCCACTGCGGAGCCACCAGAGGGCAAGTCTAAAAACGACAACTCTGGATACGAAGTTGCAGAGGTACCAACTGCAGCCGATGGAAGCGATGCCTCATCCCCATACGACCATTTTGATAGAAACAAGGGGTCGAGTGAGGGCGCCTTTTCTGACAAGGATGATAATGAATACCAACACTTGAAGGATAATTAGTGCTCACGATTACACTCGCAAAAAAGTGAATTTTTGTAAATAATTGCCATTAACATTTATGCCATAATGTGTTTCTAACTGTGTTAAAGCAACTATAAACTATTTTCCCTTTAAAACATAAATGATTATAGTTTTACAGACAGCATTCTTGGTTAAAAGTTGATGATGATATCAAACATACCATGAAATCTGTCTGTCTGAGGTGATAGATATCATTTCGTCAACTTAGTAAAAAACAATTTACGTCATCAAACAAACCATGTAAAGAGCCACTGGATAGGTAAATCAATGAATGTATTATTGCAGTAAACATAATTATACCAAGTGAATTGTTTTGAGACGAATATTTCACATTATAGTAGGAGTCAGTATTAAGTCAAGCTGGATATTCGTACGTGCCAAAATGGATTTTTTTTTTTTTAACTTTGTCAAAAGTTAACCAAAAGAATTCCACAAAAATGTTATTGGCATCTTCGGCCGCAATTTTGGATTTCAAAATCGCTGCGATTTCATTTACTCATTTCTCCCAATTGTTCGACTTTCTGACCATCTAAACATCGTTGTTTCACATTGAGCGCTTTAATTATAGGGTCTTGAAGCTTCAAAATATGTTATCTGTTTTATTATTAATAGGTAGGGATGAGGCCATCATCTTGGATTTTAAAGGGACCGCCATTTTGATTTGTATCAATTTGAAATGGTAGTGAAATGATATAACAATTATTTCCAAAAATAAAAGTCTACCATCGGGTTTGAAAATGCTTCTGCTTAAATATATCTTGACTACATGTACATGTACAGTATACTTGTAATATCTTGTGATTTTATGCCTTAATATTAAAAATGAAGACTTAGAACCAAAATAAGGTAAAAACATATTGTCACGTTAATGCTACAGTGTTGTTTGTTTATTTTGGCATATTTTTAAGTAATAATATTTCAAATGAAATTTACATAAACGTATGCATATTTGGTTTTAATTCTCTGGTTTTAAGTAAATATATCATAAAACTATATTGTGATATTTTCATCTAATAGGAAATCAAGTTTTTCTTTGAAATAAACGAAAAAATTAAGAAATAAACGAAAAAAATTGAAAATATTTTCCTTTTTCTACTTGTACAGCCTATTATAAAGAACACACGAAACAAAGACTCAAACTTTTTTCTACATTGTTGTAAGAAGATATGAAATTTATGAAGCTCCTATGGGTTGTGCATAAAGAAAAGTGCGCGTATATGAACCTGTATGTCGTGGACGTTTTACAAATACCTGGCCATCATTGGTCGGCGGGAAGCTCTTGTCTACGAACTATTAAAATTAATGCATAACGCAGCTCAAAACCATGTTTTCAGTAAAGATGGTGTCATGTCGGCCCAGGCACAATTATTTTTTCCGCACCCTTGTTCAGTTATCATCTATATAGTGCATAGTTTAAAGGTACACACCGCCTTTGTCGCGCGAAATTGGGCAATAAAAAACGCCCCTCAATATTTCATTGCTTTTCATACATGGTTGGAAAGATCTTTCAAAAGTAGAATATAATTGTCCACAAATACCCTGAAAAAATGCGTCGTTTTTCTGTTATTGTACAAAAACAATGTCATGTGACTTTTTTGAACAAAAAATTGTCCAGAAAACTCACGAGGACAAAAGAAATAGTCGCACTTTCAGACGTAAAGTTTATTACTGAACCAAATTCAAGAATAATTATTTTTTATAATTCATTGATACTTGACAAAAGTGAACTGATTTTGAAACAATGGGTGAAAATTGTCAAAATCGACAAAAAGGCGAAAGTCTTGGCAGTTTCCCAAGACACCGGGAACCGAACCAAGACTCTGCCAGTACAGCCATGGGCGTCAGTGCGGCCAAGCGCCCGAGGCGTGAGCCCGCCGGTTAGGCCATAATTATGTCAACACTTTTCGCGTGGAAATGTAAAGCAGGTCTCGACCACTGTGGTGCTTTTCGTGTCGGGTATTTTGAATTATGATACTGCCAGCGAGTTTAGTTTTGGAAACAACAATGACGCCTTCATTCGGAACATCGTCAGAGCCCCTTCATCATATCAACGCGAATATAAGTGACAAAAACTGTTCAGTTTGGGAGGCCATCCGTCAAAATCAACGCCAGAATTTCGACCAAGCGGGCTGGGCGAAGAAAGGCTCACCGTCTACGGCAATAATACGACGCATGCCTGGCGACCATTGCCGGGCCAGCCAACCTCAAATGATGGCAAACACTCAGGAATTTGACTGTTGAACGTGATGGTGACCATTAATACCATGAATGTCGCATTTGTAGGATTATTGTTGGACAGGTAAGAGTAACAAAAGAGAAATATTGTTTGATAATATAATATACTCGTGGGGCTTTGTGTGTGGCTGTATGCTGAACTCTTATGATGAATTTTTGTTAGCCATCACATTATTTTTGATAGTTCCTATATAGCCAAGGCACAATGATTATTGTGATGATGTTTACAATACAGACATGGTAATTATGAGATAGTGATGATGTTTATAATACAGACGTGATAATTATGAGAACAATTTCCAGTGAATTAGTTGTAATTTCCACCATCGATGCCCAGGTATCGAGTACGAGTACGAGTACGGATTTTTAATATGCACCATGTCCATCATATCCACCATTAATAGGCATTATTTCATTATCTGTTATGTTTTGTTTTATAGGTATGAGAAAACATCACTGCCAGTATTTTTACTTGCATCAACACCATGTAGAGTTCAGCCTGATTCCATTTCCAATATTCACAGCTACAAACCATTGCCAAGGTAGAGTAAATCTTGATTGGTTCAGATTATTTTTTTTATCCCATTTATTATTTTTTTTAAATAATTTTGTTTATATAGAAAACTTAGTTTATGTAAATATTTGTTTTTCTATAAAACAAAATCAGATTTACAGAAACAATTTCTCATTTATAAAAAATGAATTTGTGCATTCAAGTTCTTTCCCCCTTGTGCAATGCTTAATGTTAAATTGTCCATATTAAAGGGACATCACGATCAGAGCAGACTTTCAACAGGGCATGGAATCGGTGTCCTTGTTTAAGATGAACACAGTAACTGAAACTTACTGGATCATTTATTCAGCAGCATTGATAATTATGACCTTATCATGTGGGGTGTTATTTTCAGTCACCGAGGTAATCTAAAACTAGCACTCCGATTCCATGTCCTGTTGATCGTGACCGTTGTCCTCTTAAATGGAAAGTACAACAGCATAACAGCTGTTATCGGTAATATTTACTTACTTTGAATGAAGATCGTTTAATAATGAATATGTTAAAGTTTGAGCTCAATGGGAGTCTAAGTCGTGAGAAAAGTGTGAAAACCCTTCATAATTCTTTAGGAAAATATTAGTAAATGTGTATATATTTTTTTTCTTCAGTTTTCTTTAAAATAAGAACACAATAAGCAGAATAATTGTTTAACTGCATCACATCCAGTTAGCTGTAGGTAATAAATAATTCAGTAATTGTGCAATCAAGTAATAACCAGTGATATACCTTCCCTTCCCTAACATTATATCCAAACATTCATGTGAACATGTTTTTTTCCATTCCTACAGTGCCCTAGCATCTCTTGGTCAACTCCCAGGTATACATGAGCTCCATCAATCATCAACATCAAAGTCAGTTGCATGGAACATAATAGAAAGTTGGCTAATGTTCATGTATCAGGTACCACATAATCTACTCAAAGCACAGCTGTATAGTAATATGGAGAAGAAACAATGCAGCTTATGTCAAATAGCTAATGTCTGCAGTCTTCAAAGCTTGTATGGATATCAGCTAATTAGCCTTTCATTAGAAAACAAGCTTATAACTACTACATGATAAAGTTTTTCCTTCTTTCCCCTGCCCTCAGCAGAAGAGTTGTCAAAAGGTAAATAATTCCCAAAAGTAAGGCCACAAGTTCTAATTAGCCAATTGACAATTTAAACAAAATTAAATGTAATTACATCCACTTGATCAAATCTGATAATTGCTTGCCCTTTTCATTTTGTTTATGAAAACCTTTAAATTCTAGATTTAGATGGAGCCAACATTGGTATTTATGTCTTGGTATTAAGTCTTGTACAAAATTATATTGAATGGATGGACTGCATGTTTATATACCGAGAGTGATCTTTATTTATAATATACTTCACTTTCAACTCGAGTTTATAATGAACAAAAATATAATAATAAATTGAAAATTATAGTGACACTGTAATCAAGCATCTGCTTATAAATTTTCTGTTTTCAACTATACTGCAAATAATTAAAAATCATTTATAAAATTTGAAACAAATTCTACATTGCTTTTTACATTTTCAAGGTTGTACACATATTTGGCAAAATGTCTGTAGCTGCATTCATACTATAGAATTACAAGCTAAAGATCGGATGCCATTTTGTACATAAATTTTTAGACATTGAAATAATCAAGAGTTGTATGGGTGCTTGTAAATTGCCAATAAAATAATGAAATACATATTTATTTTAACTGTCCATTTGGTTTCATGACTTGACTTTTGTGGTTCCACTCCTCCCCCCCCCACAATCAATTGAAACCACTTTGCTGACCTGTTTAACCTATTGTAAACAATCTAACAATGAGTGTACATGGCCTTACACATGTAACAAGTGAAATGACTTCAGTGTAAATGAACCCAACAATGATCATTTGTTGACAAGAAAACAGAATCAATCTGCATAATAAATGTACGATTTAGTGACAGTTCAGAATGGATGACATTTAGGGGCTGTCATTGGAATCGGTAATTTTGGAATAAAATGCCTGTCCCCCACCCCCCACCCCCAATTTCTTGGTGATGGCATTTACTGACACTGGTGATAAACCAACACATTTGTTTTCTAACATTCTTTGGACTATCATTGCAGCACTACAGAATCCAAGAACTAGGGAGGGGAGGGGCAAACAAGCAATAAATGTAAGGGGCCCAGACATATGTTTGATTCTAAATTACCAATCCCATTGACCAAAGACTGGTGCTTCATTATGTCGAGAATCACTCCCAGCATCAATTCTGCATAGCTGAAGTAGCAAGATGTTTCTGTCCTCTTTCTGAAAAAGATTTAAGAGTGAAGAGGAGTAAGGGCTTAGATTTAAATAAATTCAACATTATCAACAATCACTGTGAAATAAATTACAACATTGTTTAACTGATACGGATTGGAAAGGTGGTTATCAGATAGACCCCTTCTCTTGGACTGAAATGCCAGTACTGCTATAGCAAAAAAAATAACAAATTATACTGAACCTTAATTTTTTTGTAATAAACAACCATTAAAACTAAATAAAATGTTCATCGATAATGAACATTAACTTCAACCCTGTAACACGTTAACATTAGATCTCATGAAAAATAGCGTAAAAACTAACCTGTGAAAATTTATTAAAAATAGGTGCTCCCCCTATGATTTGGTCATATTAGGCCTATGTGTCCCAACCAAATAAAAATGTTTGATAATAATGTTTTGAGAATATGATAATCTAAACCAAAATTGAAGCTTCCCTTTCACAATTTTTTCAAATATGTAGAGTATGTAATCAGGGGTTAGGGCAATTTCACATAATTGCCTGGGGACATTGTCACGATTGTGTTCATCATGTTACACATGTCCATGTTCTGTCTACCGATGGCAATGCAAACTAATTGATCATGACTGAGATGCTCACCCAGAATGAGAATCCAGCATGTCCAGATAGATGCTGCTAAGCACCGGTTTGTTCAGTCTATGCCTTTCTCCATGGTTGATCCAAGGTCTATCAAGCCTAATATAAGCATTTTCCTCACTGTTTTGGATGATCTTGGACGTCGACGTGCATCTGGTTGCAATAGAATCCAGGAATTCTGCGATCGTTCGTGTTACAACGGATACAAAATGTACAGTAACAGACTGGAATCTTGTTCCTCTTGTTACAATCACAACGGTGTGCAATGCAGAGGTACCAGTCTAAATACAATCTGCAATTGCCGTACAGGTTTCACGGTCGTGTAGACTACTGGAAATGCGTATACGTGACCTTTGATCTTATTGTTGTTTTTTGGACATTTCTCAGTAATTACACGATACCCAAATTTAGTTTTTTTGAAGAAAACCTTCCAAAAAGGTTTATCTATCATTCTATCAATCCCATTTTTTGCACTTTTAGGGCGGTGTGTACCTTTAATGCTGTGGATTATTTGAATAAGGGGAAGATAGATCCGAAATTAAATTTTAATATTTTTTATATACACACATTTATATTTTAGCTTGTTAAAAATGGATATCGGACATAAATGTCCCTTAAAAGAATTTGTGAAAAGTGGCCTGTGTTCACTATATGGACCTAAGATTATGTACTCACTTTATTTCCAAAATCCAAACCAGTTGTTGACAGTTTGGTTTTTTAATAAGGAGCTTTTTTAAAAGTTAGGTCTTTATTAATAGTTGGGTCGAACTATCTAACTTAAAACAGTAGCATCCAACATGTTGTCAATTCCGAACCACACATGCAGATGGTCTGATCATTATGAAATACTGTAACGAGGTGTCAGAGTAACCCGTTCTGGATATTCTGTTTGACCAATGCTATTATGTCGGAAATAATAGGCTGAAGCTGTGAGAGTCGGAAAAGTTGGCTTCCCAGTTATTGTCAGAACTCTACCGAAGTCCTGTCAGTTTTTTTTTCGGATTGTTTGTCCGACTGAGGAAAAGTTGTATTGGGCAGTCGAAATAATTGTAAGTAGTATTTTCCCGAACACGAAGAATTATTTTATTTCCGAAATGTAAATTAAAAGCAGACCCTAGCAGCTAGCCAGGACTTTTTCAGTGGGGGGGGGGGGGGTATGGGTTTTTCCCTTTTCTTTTTCTTTTCTGTTTTGGGGCACTATAGGTTTTTTCGTGGGGGAACCTGGGGGGCCACTGGAAATTTGTGGGGGGGGGGGGGACACGTGCCCCCCAGGCACCCCCCGTGGCTACACCACTGCGCTACCGGTACTGGTCAGAGCAATATTAAAGCGCAGTATCGTGACGATCAGAGTAGCCTTTCAACAGGGCATGGAATTGGTGTCCTAGTTTAAGATGAACACAGTGACTGAAAATTAATGGCTCATTTATGCAGTAGCAATGGTAATAATTATGACCTTTATCATATGAGGTTTTATTTTCAGTCACTAAGTTACTCTAAATCTAAAACTAGTACTCAGATTCCATGCTCTGATTGTGACGATATTGTTCCTTTAACGGGCAGTTTTAGTATAGAAGGCCTAGACCGATGAATTTGGATATATCTGGCGAATATAAATTCTGTCTGACAACTTATTTTTAAATTGTTTCCTTAAACATCCTGACATCCTGACAAACATTTCCTACAACTAATATTATTTCTATGAACTGCGTAAAATCCGGTAACCGTCTCTAACCTCACGCAAATAAAACAAGTTCAATAAACAGAATTGGAGCCCACTTTATTTTTGTTTGTTTTGACAATCTAAATACAATGGGCGTATTAAGTACACGTGTAGAGGAAAATAATCAACTATACTTATTATCAACATTTATATTAAGAATTTTTGCCAATACAACATTTAGGTATACAAGTAGGCATACTTTAACAATAAAAGAGAATATGTCTAGAATTGCTAACATGTTGAAAATCAAAATGGCAGCCAAGGATACCAATGAAAAGAACAGCACCCTAACTATTGCCTTAAGGAATGAAAGCAAAATGTACTCTTCGATGTTGTCACATACTTATAATCAGTTTGCTAGAAAGTCAAATTAAGATCAAACAAATCAAAATCTCTCATACTTAGGACTATTAATACAAAATAAGTATTATTAGTTTTTGGTATAAAGTATGATTTTTATTTTTTAATTTTTTTTTAAATTTTTTACATTTTAGCCTGTTTGTTAAGCAAGTATAAAGTTTTATGTAAAACAGTGAATATTTATGCTTACAATACCAAAGGTATACACTTCCATTGACCCTGAAGGTTCATTCTCACATTCTTACATACTTTGCTTGGAGCAATCTTCCTCTTCGCCAACAGCAATACCAGTCATCATTCAAATCTTCTCTCAAAACCAATCTGTTCTGTCGTCATTTCTTTATTTATTTTAAATTGTTCTTAAGCGCCACGAGCGTCACGCTTGGCGGATATTGACACTTTATTAAGTGTTCATTGTTATTATTATTATTAAATTATTTTATGACGTGTTTATAAGTGATGCGGGATGAAAACATACTGTTGTACACAATTTAAACCCAGCCAAAGATGCTGCTTTCCAAATAGCCCCAAAAGTACAATCACCCTGTATAGAAGTTTAGCCTTGAATATGTTTGCCTTCTGGGAAAAAATCCAACATATTTCCGTAACTGTTCATCAGAAAGGAAATGTTCTGGTAATTAGGATTTACAGTGTTTGTCGGATCTACCTTCTATGGTTATAAAGTAATCATCAGATTTCTCTGTGGTATACATCACTACACTTTAACACCACATTGTGTCCATGCATTTTGATTGTAACAAAATGTTGATCTCAGGGGTGGAACCAGGGTCTCAAAAACATGGGTGGTAAAGTGCTAAAAGGGGGGGGGGAACAAACTGCCAAAAACGTATGGTAAATTTACATGCATGGCGATAACAAAGGATGAACATGGCCTCTTTGCCCCTGGATCCGCAAATGTATTGGTTAGGTCTATAGCAATCAACTGTTTTGATAATGTTGCCAAGTGATGGGAAATAATACGTGGCCCCTTTTTTTCCACTCTCGATCCGCCCATGTAAAGAACGCTACAAAGACATAACAATTATGTGACCAAAATTACGAGACCACAATTGTTACGCACACCACTTTTACGCTGGCCGATTTATTCACACTAGGCCCATATGCTTTCAAGTTTATACAGCAGCCTCTTTGTCGGAGTTGAAATCTTGCTTAAATAGAGTGGTTGGGTCATACTTCCAAATATGGCGTCAGAAAAATCAGATGTCAACCTGTCCGCTTTGTAGGCAATTAATGCGAGAAGTATGTACACCTCGGCGCTTGTTGTGGTATCCGAAACATTTATATACCAGGCACTTCCTCCTTTCTGTTTACAAGTAGTGCACGTTTAGGTTTACAGTTAATACAGTCATTCTCTTTGAGTATAGTACACTTTTCATGTAAGAACCATCGCGACAAGGTACACCATGGCAGAGAATAAGACAGGATCACTTAGGCTTAGTTTTCAAGTGTTCATCATGTTAGTGTTGTTGACCAACTGTTGTTCAGCACAGCAAAGAAAACTTCCACCAGAGTTCAGTGATTACGTTATTGACCAGATAACACGACATTTCAACTGCAAAGGGTAAATTATTGTACATTATAGTTTTTTAAATGGAGTGTACACCTTTGGTAATTGTCCGATCACCAATTTAATGAATTATAATCTAAACAAATTACTTCATGTGAAATTGGTGATGGCACCAAACATTCTGATAAATTATTCTCTACTTGATACGCTATAATTTTGTATAAAATGTGTCAAATGTATTAACGGCACAACGAAATAAGCTGACACGCTCACATGTTGGTTTTTATACATATCTCTTGATTGTTATTATGGAGACATTTATAGACATTTTTACTAATGGTGTACAGACCCTTTCAGTGGCCTATATCAGTTTGAAGATTCAGACTTTTACCATGATCGGCATGGCAGTGACCCGCTTAGATTTTTATTTAAATAATTAAACATGGTCAACAACACGCAATGAATGGGTCTCAGACCGTCTCTCCCCTGATGCATATAAATGTACAATAAATATCCAACCCAACTTGAGATTTTCTTCATGGGCACTATGACGTACCTTTATTGACAGTGAAATGTTGGGTGCTGAGCAAATGACGTACCGGTATAATCTCATAACAATACAATACCCTTGTTTGTTCCTAGTGTAAACCAAGGACCTCCTATTGTTCCCCTCTTTTGTCCCCTTTGTTGTTGGACTTTTTTTGCATCTCAGATTTGATTTGTACATATTTTTTTTATATTTACAAACAATAACCACCAATTACCACCATTGTTCCCTGTAGTTAAGTCCTCAGTGTACACCTTAAACAAACGCGTGCTGGTGCCCCGGGCCGTTGGTCCTCGTCACCAACTCTGTAAATGCATCCAATAACCAATGAACCCATCAATGTTTCAGCATTTACTGTGTCGTTAACGAGAAAATAGTGAACATGTATTCAGATTATTGGTATTTATTGTATAATGTGGAAATGGATAATTAGCTGATGAAGTATTTAAGAATAATCTCTCAGGATGTTTGGTACCACAACCATCTCAAAACCAAGTATGTTCGGGTGATTTCCAATGACGTTCGCCCTATCAGGCATTATGTCGCTCTATACAGTAGTGAATCAGAGGTCCCTATGAGCCCGGCGCCCCTCCTCAACCCAAAAAAGGGAAAACAGTGAGAGTGCTGCGTGGGCCTTGACTAAAGGCTATGGGAAAGGGTGAACAGGGAAACATCTCCCTCCCAAATAATTGTTTTGGAAAGTATTCAACCACCACTTTATTTGTTTGTACACGCTTGCCTAAAGTATACGTTTCTCAAATAAACTTGGATATTCATGAAAGATTCGGGTCATTTTATAATTATTTATAATGGTAAATTAACGCATGGTCCTAGAACATAATGGACGCAAATCATGTTTCAAAGTAGACGGTTAAATTAATCAAATGCATGACAATGTCTTTCTTGACAGGGAAACCGGTAATAATAACTGTCAGAAAACAGATACACCCAGAGATCTTTGCAGACAGATGATGAGCCCGACAGATTGCCGATCAAAATGCTGGAACACAAACATAGGTTTGTCAGATTTAAAATGTAACATCACATTACAGTTAAATACTGATAAGGTTTTGCTTTAAACGTAGCACTGTGGGTACACACTAGTACTGAGCTACGACACTGAATGGCAAATTGTTATCAATATTATTTACTATCTCCAACACTATTGATTCCCATAAATATGCATATAAATTGTGGTATAGCTGTTGCTGGAATATATAGCCGGCCTGTTTTAACCAGTCAAGTTCGGTGATCTAGAAGCCTATAAACCGTATGCACTAAGCAGGATGTGGTGGTTTGAGTCCCGCCAAAGTCGCCTGTGGTTGAATGACAAAATCTTAAATCAAACTATTCTTCAAAATCCCCAAACGCAACTGATTCCATAATTAATGCAGATCAATGTTATTTTTGTACGTGTATACGGTACTATAGGGATTTGTCAGATCTGAAGAAGCTGTAGAAACATTTATATTTCATTGTCAATCCTTATTTTTGCCAAAGAGTGAATCAATTATTTCACGATGGTAAAAACATAACCAGGAAAGTGATTTCGTTCCCATTTTATCTTATGTTTGCAGATTTTGATGGAAATACATCATGTAGTTTCAAAAGTCAACAGTTTGTTTGCGGTTATGACAATTTTTTTGTTTGTCAGTATAAAGACAGTAGAAGCTTTTGTGTATACCGATCTGATCAAACTATGCATATCTGTTTCTTTGGAGATGGTCAAGTGCGGATGAGGTAACATAATCTTTATACCACTTAAAGCAATCATGTTTATATTTTTAAACTCAAATTTGGGTCTTGACTATTTATAAAACTCGATAAAAAAAAAGGTTGTTCTTAAAATTTGATTGTAATATTGAATTTCACAACTTGATAGTTTTGCCCGACGAAGTGGTGCTTTGACTATAGAAATAACACATTACAAAAATACGAGACGGGCAATGAAATATGTGTCACATAGGCCAATGGGTTAATTGGTGCGATCGGATTAATGCTGAAATTCGATTCTTAAATACTTGTCAATCTTTTACAAAAGTTGCAATGAAGAATCATACGGACCAAATCTGGTTATTTTGATTTTGAATAATAAGTATCATCTTGTCAATAATGTCAATCCAAACATCTGCAACAGTGCAACGACACCACCAAACACCGGTCAATGTAGCGAAGGATCAACAATCGTTCTTGGATGCATCTTGACTCTCCTGCTTCTGATAGTTATCATTGGAGTAGTGGTGTGGTACCTTCGGAGAAAAGGGAAACTACCTGCCTTCATGAAGAACGCTTCGTAAGTCTATGTTCTTATGTATAACTATCACATGCTTCAGGGGCGGATCCAGTGTCTCGAAAAGGGGAGGAACCCGGCCAAATAGGGTGAACACTGACAAAAAACAAGGCACACGAAAAAACGTCTGGTAAACTTACATGCTTGGAGTTAAAAAAAAGGTGGGTACATGCCCTCCTTTTCCACCCCTGGATCTGCCAGTGACATGATTACACTATCACTAGGCCGAGTAGAAAATTCAATTAAATGCAAACGCAAGCATCGAACGTGTTTGTATGAAACATGGTGTCTCTAACTGGTATGTGATTTGGTGAAAACAGCATTTGATCTTTTAATAAAGTTACAGCCGTTTTTGTTTCAGGAAACCCAGAGACTCGTCAGGTGTTCAGTTGGAAGCCATCGGTAAGTATGTATTATATAGTCAAGAGTAATAAACACTACTGTTTTGGAGCGCTATTTCAACCGATTAAACCAGTATTGTTTTAAAACAGTTAAGGGAAGGTACGGTACAACATTGGTTATGTTGGCAAAACTGTTTCTACGAGAACGATTGTCATGCTTACTCTCTTCAAATTAAGTATATCAAACAACAAACTAAAATCTGGATGCACTTTTCACTAGGCCTATACCTGAAACTTTTACGAGCTTGGTTAACGTACATATCGATTCTAATTAAAAACAGGTTTGCCATTACTGCCAATGTTTCTTATTTTGATGGTTTTCTTTCTGATATAATTTGATAAGGTATCACCAGAGCACAGCTTCCCGAACCTCCGGTAACTGGCGGTAGGCCTGAATATCCAAACGCATATGACCACTTGCCTCGTGCTCAGCAGCCAGCCACGTCTGGCATGGGAGATCACGCCTACTCATCAATAGAGAATGAGGGTGCTGTTGAGAGAAGCGCCCGCTATGTTAAGGAGGGGCCAGGACATGCATCGTTTGACGAGAAGGGTCCAAGTAAGGAGGACCCTAACGACCATCAATATTTTACACTTGAGAAAACACCAGGTCAAAATAATGGAGTCAACAAGGAAGATGGAGGAAGGCCAAGGTTCCCACCGAGGAGAGCGACTCGTCAGCGGGGGTTCCTTCGACAGACACGCCAGCAGGGGCTCCTTGCAAAGACCCACAGACAGGGATTCCTTTAGAAGAAGGAGATGATCATACCAACTTTACATTGATGCCCATTGCGGAGCCTCCAGAGGGCAAGTCTAAAAACGACAACTCTGGATACGAGGTTGCAGAGGTACCAACTGCAACCGATGGAAGCGATGCCTCATCCGCATACGACCACATTGACAGAGATGTAAAGCAGTGGTCGAATGAGGGCGCCTTTTTTGACAAGGACGACAATGAATACCAACGCTTGAAGGATAAATGATTGCACATCAGACACAAATTATTTCAAGGGATGTTTTATACCATCATCAACTTTAAACAAATAAAGTGCTCACAATTACACTTGCAAAAAAGTAAAATTTATGCCGTAGTGTTTTTCTAAATGCGTTAAAGCAATACACTTTTTTCTTCTTAAAAAAACGTAAGGCGAACGGTCCCATTAGGACCCATTGAGCAATGGTTAAACTATTGGCCCAAACTATTCATTTAGGGAGGATGGCCAAAGCCGTGGTACAGCCAAGCCTTTAAGAAGGCCAGGCCTAGGCTACCTGGCCTCCTAATTGTCTTTTGTGAGTCCTGATCCAATGCAATACTTGCCAATCAACCTAACCCCGGCTTCTGAAGGGCCTAGCCCAGGCAAGCAGAGCTCATTACATAGGCCAGTAGGCGGGGGAAAAGACTGGGCCTGGCCGGGCTTCTCAAAGGCTTGGCTGTACCATGAATGCAATGGTTCTGCATTGAACAGCTTCTGGAAGCAGACAAAAAAGTGATAATTGACAGTCCTCTACAAAGAAGCTACCGTAGTCTGGAACATCAATGGCACTGCCACTATTAATCCATCACTAATCCTCCCTACACAAATAGGCAGTAATCCCTTAATAGCCCTTTTGTCTGACCCAGGAGGGCCAGTTTAGCTGGGTGCATTCAAGCATTGACAAAACTATCCTCTTTTATAGTTTGATGAAATTCTTTCGTCGGGTGATAAACAATTGATTAAATTTTTGCCCTACAATGACGTGTGTATAGCGCTGTATACTCAGTGCTTTCCGAGTGTCTGTGGAAAAAACTTCACAGGCGACTCAGATGGGATTCGAACCTACGACCTCCTGCTTACTAGTGCAGACGTCTTAAAACTATCCTCTCAATTGTCTTTCACTAGTTTAACGATTGCTCAATGGGCCCTAATGGGACCGCTCGCCTAAATGATCATAGTTTTATAAGTTGATGATGGTATAAAGCATCCCTTATTGTTGCCTGATGTGCTATCGATTCGTATTTCTCTTACTGTTGCTAATTGAGAAATATGGTTCAGGGAGAATCATATTTCTCACTTGGCGACAGTAGAGAAATACGAGTTGCCCGACATTGGTTCTCCCTTGAACCATTCTCACTTTAATAGCGAAGGTTGAGACACGAGGTGTGCGATAAGGTTCTTTTCAGAACATGTACCTCGCGATAGTTGAGATAAACACATGGTGTTACCGCAAACCGAAACGATATCGATATTCCACCATGCAAAGCCTCAAATCTTATAATATTATCATCAAATAAGCCACAAGAAACACTGGCTGGGTACATAATAATAATAATAATAATAATAATAATAATAATAATAATAATAATAATAATAATAATAATAATAATAATAATAATAATAATAATAATAATAATAATAATAATAATAATAATAATAATAATAATAATAATAATAATAATAATAATAATAATAATAATAATAATAATAATAATAATAATAATAATAATAATAATAATAATAATAATAATAATAATAATAATAATAATAATAATAATAATAATAATAATAATAATAATAATAATAATAATAATAATAATAATAATAATAATAATAATAATAATAATAATAATAATAATAATAATAATAATAATAATAATAATAATAATAATAATAATAATAATAATAATAATAATAATAATAATAATAATAATAATAATAATAATAATAATAATAATAATAATAATAATAATAATAATAATAATAATAATAATAATAATAATAATAATAATAATAATAATAATAATAATAATAATAATAATAATAATAATAATAATAATAATAATAATAATAATAATAATAATAATAATAATAATAATAATAATAATAATAATAATAATAATAATAATAATAATAGCGTTCGAAGGCGCAAGACGTGTGTCAACTTTGCTCCTGCAAAATCACCTTTTCAGCGTCTTAACAACAGCTTTTTATATATCGGTGAGTAATAGGTTTTACCACCAAAGAAGAGGAATCTTTAAACCGAGTTTTTGTAGTTAAATTATTGTCCTGACTGAAGACCTTTGAGGAATAGTATTTTCGTCAGGGCTGGCAACAGCCCGACGACGCCATCTTAAGGTGTCGCCATGTTTTCCAACACCATGAAGAGACCAAACACCGTGAGATTCACAATCAAGCACAATAGACCATCAGCCAAACAAGTGTATGACGCCGCCACTAAGGATTTGAATACGGACAATGCAGTCAAATGCATCGCTGAACTGGACAACAACTGGTACAATGTTACATTCAGTGGCGAACATTACTGTGAATTGATCGCAACAAAAGGACTTCATTTGAATGGAATGTTAATAGAATGCGAAAGAATTGAATTGGTCAACTCAGTTGTAGTGTACGTGAAGGCTCCATACGAGATGAGTGACAACATAGTCATGAATGCCTTAATGCAGTATGGCACAGTGGTCAATATCCGAAGGCAGTATCACTATTTCGACAACAACATAGAAAATGGAGTCCGGAGCTTGCTTCTCAAACACCTCAAGAAACCAATCCCGAGCTTTATCAAGGTTGGAAGTTTCAACTTACCGGTACGACATCGGGGACAAGAAAGAACATGCAAAATCTGCCAACAACCAGGGCACATGGCCAGAGACTGTAACCGGCGGGGTCGTTGCTTTATCTGTGGCTCTAGAGAACACCGATCAGACTCCCATGACAAACTGGAGCATCTGAAGAACATGCCCCCGGTAGACAAAGTGTTAGAACATACAAGAGACAGTGACGACGAAAGGGAAAGACAGTTTGAAGAAAACGGCGCTGAAGAAGGGGAAATGGAAGAGGATAGGGAGGAAGAGAAGGAGGAGGAAGAGGAAGAGGAAGAGGAAGAGGAAGGAGAAGAGGAAGGAGAAGAGGAAGGGGAAGAGGAAGGAGAAGAGGAAGGAGAAGAGGAAGGAGAAGATGGAGAAGATTTTGACAACAAATCAACAACCCTCGAGGAAGAATGGGAAGAAACAGAAATTATCATCACAGAGATTAAAAATCGAACGGAAGAAACTACGCCAACCCCACAAGCGAAAGAAGCCAAAAACGAAAACGCAGAAAGGAAGGACAAAGGTACCGCGGAAGGAAGAACAAAAGAGCCAAATAAAACCCAAAACACCCAAAAAGACAAGGCAACGCGAAACGCGATTCCCGCAAAAAAGAAGGAGAACGGTTTATGGGATGAGGCAGTGGCCAAAGACCTGAAAGAGAAGAAGCGGCAGAGAGAAACCAACAACAACAAAACAGTCCTCAAACAAAAACGAGCAGAGAATTCGAATACCGACAAGGCCAGAAAAAAATCAGCCGACGATCAACGAGACAACACGCAAGAAACTGAACAAGAACTTAATACCCAAAGCAAAGGTCTAGCTCTACCAGACATGATGGCTAGAAAAATGCTCAAGAAGAAGATTGGATGGGCTGAAGCTGTTAAAAAGAATTTGTCAGAAGACAGGCAAACAACAGAGACAATGACAAACAGCGAAGAAACGGAAGATATGGAACAAGAGACCCAGATTCGAGGAGAACATCATGTATATGAACAACCCCCAAGTCAAGAAGAACTGGTGCCATATGTCAGACAAGGAGTCCAACGATTCAGGAAGAAACGCGGTGGTGGAGCAATCGCGCAATACAGAAAAGGACCATATCAGATTGGCCCAATACGTCAAGATACGAAAGATAAAGCAAAACAGAAGTAGAATTCAGGACTTCAACACTATTAATGGTGAGGTGTCTTTTTTATTATAAACCGATGTTTAGATTTGTCATTCTTTTTCAAATGGTATACACAATAGCTACACTAAATGTTAATGGACTTAGGAACCCACAAAAGAGGGACATTGTTTTTGAATACCTTTTAAGAAAAAAGCGGCCATTGTTTTTCTCCAAGAGACTCATAGTATGGTTAAGGATGAAGCGGAGTGGCGCAAGCAGTGGTGTGGGCAGATCGCTTTCAGCCATGGAAAAACAACAGTTGTGGGGTTGCTATTCTCACTTCTGAGAAGAGTGGTCTAAATCTCATTAATATTACACATGATTCTAATGGCAGATGGGTCAAAGGCGACATAGGAATGGGTGGAGGTGATTAGTATCATATCTATGTATGCGCCAAATAACGCTACGTTACGCAAACGTTTCTTTGTGGAATTTGGCAAGTCTTTTAAAACATTATTACTGACTGTAACTATATTGTTTCTGGTGACCTGAACTGTGATATCAATGCTAATGGAATTTATGATCAAAGCAAAACCTCCCTGTTAAATTTTATTCAGGAAAATAACCTCAGTGACACGTGGGCCGCATTACGAAATGAGCCCGGTTTTACATTTTATCACAAAGGGATCAAGAAACCTAGTAGAATCGATTATATTCTCACGTCCAAAACGCTAAGAACTAATTTAAAAGAAATTAGCATTGATTCATCTGGGCTTTCAGATCACAGTACTCTTATACTCAGGTTAGAAAATCAAACTGTTCCTACCGGTAAAGGAAGATGGTATTGTAACAATGAAATACTTAAAGACAGCCAATGTAATTTGAGGTTAGAGTTGTTCTGGAATTTTTGGAAAACCCAGAAAGTTGTTTACGAATGCCCGCTTATTTGGTGGGATTTGGGTAAAACAGGTTGAAAAGAAATTCTTAAAGAGTATGATGGAGAAAAACGATATAAAGAAAGAAAAGAGGAAGACACCTTAAAAAAAGAATACCAAAACCTTATTAGCAATAATTCCGAAGATATTTCATTTAAAATTAGAGATATAGAACAAAAAATTAAACTTTATGAGACTGCTAACTGGGAAAGAGCCAAACTCAGGGTCCACGTTAAACATAAGTGTGATATGGAGAAACCCAGCAAATACTTTCTTTCTACTGAAAAACAGCAAAACAACAACAACCTTATAGGGGAATTGAAAAACACAAAAGATCATATAATTAATAAACCCTCAGAAATGGTGGATGCTGTTAGAATTTTTTATAAAGACTTATTTTCTACCCAAAAAATTAATAATTTTTATCTGCAGAAAATTCTAAATTTGGTCTCAAAATATGAATTTGAAGAAGAATCTGTCCAAAACATGGAGAAAACAATCACTGAAGAAGAACTTTACTTGGCGCTTAAAGATATGGCAAAAAATAAAGCGCCGGGATTAGATGGCCTTACGGTCGAATTTTACTTAAATATTTGGCATCTTATTAAGAGTGAATTTCTTGATTTGGTTAATTACTGTTACGAAAAAGGAAAGTTACCAGACTCTATGAACAGAGCATTAATTAGGTTAATTTATAAAAACAAAGGGGAAAGAAGCGAACTTAAGAATTGGAGACCGATCAGTCTCCTCAACGTTGACTACTAAGATTATTTCAAAACTTATTACTAAACGCCTCAGAATCATCTTGCCTGAATTAATTGCTGAAGATCAAACTTGCAGGGGTTCAAGGTAGAGATATTCAAGATAATTTAATGGTTCTTAGAGATGTTATCGATTATGTGAATTTTTATAACAAGGAAGCTGCTATTATAAGCGTTGATCAAGAAAAAGCTTTTGATCGTATCGAGTGGAAATATATGTTCGCCATGATGGAAAAAATGGGAATACCCTGTGTTTTGAGGCGGTGGATTGAAATATTTTACTAAAATCCAACAGGTTACTATTAACGTAAATAATTTTTCACCGAGCCTTTTCAAGCAACAAGAGGCATAAGACAGGGGTGCCCACTATCCCCTCTTTTATATGCCATATGTGTAGAAGGTTTAGCCAATCTTATCCGAGGTAAAAATGGAGTTAAAGGAGTTGGTCTACCAGGCCAAAATGTTAAATATCAAATTGTTCAGCATGCTGATGATACCAGTATTTTTATTACCGATAACAGTGAGTTTATTTCATTACAAAATATTTTTCATACCTACGGCGAAGGGTCGGGTTCTAAAATAAATGAGCAAAAAACCCAAGGCTTGTGGCTCGGTGCGTGGAAAAATAGGAAAGATAATCCGGGGAATTTCAATTGGAACAACCAAAAGATTAAGATCCTTGGTATTTATTTCGGAAATGGTATTAAACCTGAAGACATATGGCTGGAAAGAGTCAATAAAATAAAAAATGTCCTTAATAGATGGAAAGAAAGGTCACTGACTATGAAAGGGAAAGCGGTGGTTGTTAACAGTCTTATTGGTAGTAGTTTAGCTTATTATGGTTCAGTTATTCCTTGTTCGCAGTACTTGAAAGAAGAAATAGATAGAAGTATTTTCAATTTCTATTGGTCCTCCAAACCTGATAAAATTAAAAGAGATACTATCAGAGGACCACCAGAATTAGGTGGAACGGGTCTAATTAACATAACTTGTAAATTAGATGCTTTGTTGTTAAAATGGCTTCAGAAATACTGTACCAGACACGGAAAATGGAAGTATCTCTTTGACTTTTGGATCAAGCAAACAAACACTGACCAAACACCTGGGTGGTTTGTTTTAACAACCTCAAGTTAATTGGACCTAAATTACCCGTTTTTATAGAGACCTTGTGAAAGCTTTTCAAAAAGCAAAGGGTGTTATAAAACTAAATGTGACTTGTATTAATGAAGCGCTCCCAATACCTGTGTGGAACAATACAAGTATACCTAATACGGAAAAAAAAACTTGATACAAAAATATTAAAACATCATGCAATGTTATTGCTGGAACATGTTGCCAACAAAGGCAGACTTATATCTCCCCAAGAACTGGCTAAGATATGTAACATAAAGCCAATTAATGCCGGAAAAATAGTGGCAGGTTTAAAGAAACATGTTGATAGTAACTTGTTACAAGAAAACAGAGAAGGTCCAGCTCGTCATGTCAGCAGTTTTTTATATCTCCAAATAGGCGATGAGACAGTTCATGTTGCGAATATTACCGTTAAAAGTATATATAAAAGTATGGTTAGGGAAATGTTCATACTGCCTGTAGTTGAAAAGAAATGGCCAGTTAAACTAAACATTAGCCCACAAGCAATTTTTGACTGGAAAGAGATTTGGCAAAAAGCTAACAATCAAAGTATTGATTTTGATGATAGAGATCTCTGGTATCGTTTACGCCACCGTATCCTCCCAACTAATGATGTTTTACAGAAAATGAAAAAAATAGTTTCCAAAGACAATCAATGTGGGTTATGTAAACAAGAGAAAGAAACTATAGAACATGTATTTATATATTGTAAAAATACGTGGACATCCTGGATATTTTTAGAATATGTCCTTCGTAAATATAAGGGTAACAAACATTTTTATCTCAACGATAGCAATAGGATATTGGGATACGGAAAACAAATTGACACTTTTTGCTTAATCTTGATCGCCAAACTTCACAAAACTATCTGGACCTCCAGATGTCTCAATTTAGGTGAAATTAATCCATTGTCGGATCAGATTTTATTGAGAAAGTTCCAACACAACCTGAAAAGAACCATCCTTTTGGAAAAACAGAGACTTACCATAGATAGTTTTGTTAACTTTTATGCAAAAAATCAAGCTTTGTGTCAAGTAAAAGGAGAAAAAGTATTATTTACCTTTTAGTTTTTATCTGTAATTTTACTTGTATAAACATTTGTTAAAGTCTGTATTTTTGTTCTACTCCGTAATTTAGCGCATTCACTGAATTGTAATATATTATTGTAATACTGTGGAATGTGTGGTTGTATGAAATAAAAGGAGACGTATATCTCCACAACAACAAAAAAATAATAATAATAATAATAATAATAATAATAATAATAATAATAATAATAATAATAATAATAATAATAATAATAATAATAATAAAAAATTTAAAAAAAAAATAAATAATAATAATAATAATAATAATAATAATAATAATAATAATAATAATAATAATAATAATAATAATAATAATAATAATAATAATAATAATAATAATAATAATAATAATAATAATAATAATAATAATAATAATGTGTGGACTTATATAGCGCACGTATCCACCAACTGAGTGGTGCTCAAGGCGCATTATAATATTACCCCCGCTCATAAGGCTCATAAGGCTAAAAAATCATTACTAAAATCATTACTGAAACCATCTCAGCTCCCTGGGGAGTATACAGCTCAATTGCTGCCATTACAGCGCACAATCAACCAACTCTGCCCTCACAGGTACCCATTTCAGGCGCGGATCCGGGGGGGGGGCCGCGGGGGCACGTGCCCCCCGGGTAAATTGAGTAAAAAAAAAAAAAAGGGAAAAAAAAGGGGGGTGGGAAGAGGGGGAGGTCAGAGAAAAGGAGGAGTAGCCTAACAAAAAATACCGGCGACAATATTAAACATCTGCTGTGTCTACTTTTGGCATAAAATAAATACTGAAAATGCAACAAGAAAAAAGGTTATCAATCATGCCGTGGAACTGACACCCTCTTTTGAGAGAAAACCGAAGTATTTCCCGGAGCTCGGGGATTTCAACTCTCTCCATCTCAACATCTAATCCTCTTGGGGAGTTTATTACTGGTTAAATGGCCACAGCTAGCAGGAAACAATTGATCACTTGACTGAATGATTTGCTAGTTTTGCCAAAATCCTTTTGAGTGGCCTAAACGCACACATTCTTTTCAATTAATAAAATATATCCAGTGCCATCATGTCCAGTAATGAAACCATGTATTTTTTTTGATCGTTGAAATTGGTGCCACAAACAAATAGACCTTGGCTTTTAAAAGAGAAAATCGTCTCATCATGATAAAGTTGTATTTGTACCCCAAAACCACGAACGTTCTTTAACCAAAGTACATCACGTAGTATACTTCGTTTGAGCAGCTTAATTATCTGGGCTCCTTGCCAAAATTCCTTTGCAGTGAATATAGCCTTGAATGCAAGGCTGTGATGCATCTCAACAAAATTATGGTCGTATCATCTCTCCGTTAGTTACTAGTTAGTAAGTTTTGTTTATAGGCCTGCTTCAAACGTCGAACTTTTGCCGTATCTAATTCAAATAATGACCCAAACATTTACATTATTTGAATTAGACACGGCAGAAAGTCGACGTTTAAAGCAACTGACTTCTGCCGTAAGTTCGACAGGCAGGTCTTGCCGCTCTGAACGCCGGCTCGTCTCTGGACTCTTTCAAGCGAAGAGATATTTTTGGTGATATGGGGTTTCCAAGCAGTGCTCCCATATCAAAGATGTGGTCTAACCAGTGTGAAGTATAATTTGTCTTCGATGGACTTTCAGGCCAGTCTCGGTTAGCCCTTAGCAATCTTCTGAGGAACTGATTTATTTATTTTAGTCAACCCATTCTTGAAGACAATTTTCCTCCACGAATTTAGTTAATGGAGATGACTTCATAAAGTTTAACACAGCCTCATTATGGCAATTAATTGATTGCAGTTTCTTTTATATTATATTTGATTTTCCACAGAAGCTTCGGTGATAAAAATATCCAAGGATGTGTCTCATAAAAGGTTGATAAAAAAGGATTAAAAATTAAGGGTGCAGAGTAAAAAATAAAGCCACCATCCAAGGTGAAATCAATCCTTTTCTTGAAAATTTCAACTGGACTGAATTAAAACCAAGAAAAATTCCGGATAAATTAAAACTGAAGTCAAAAACTGCAAATTAAATGCCAAAAATCGGGAAGGAGAAACTTATATTGTTGTAGTCATGACATCGCTAAAATAATGGCTAAAATAATGGCTAAATAATATATATATATATATATATATATATATATATATATATATATATATATATATATATATATATATATATATATATATATATGTTCTCCATATAATCTTGAAAACTTTTGCAAAAAAAGTCAAGTGAAACTGGCCAGGAATCGCCTCAGATTGCACCACAGAGCATCCAGAATCCAAAATTTTCCGGGGCCCTTAAGCGGGCCCCGGACCCAACGCCGTAAGGGCTTCGCGCTCGCATTTAATAATAATAATAATAATAATAATAATAATAATAATAATAATAATAATAATAATAATAATAATAATAATAATAATAATAATAATAATAATAATAATAATAATAATAATAATAATAATAATAATAATAATAATAATAATAATAATAATAATAATAATAATAATAATAATAATAATAATAATAATAATAATAATAATAATAATAATAATAATAATAATAATAATAATAATAATAATAATAATAATAATAATAATAATAATAATAATAATAATAATAATAATAATAATAATAAAGATTTGTAGCGCGCACATATCCACCCTGCTGGGCGCTTAAGGCGCGAAAACTTAGGGAAAAAACATGATTACAAACAATATACAATGTTAGCATAGGAAACAAAATGTTCGTGTTGGGTGTTCCTGGATCCGCGCCTGCATTTAACCCCTGGGTGGAGAGAAGCAATTATGGTTAAGTGTCTTGCGCAAGGACACAAGTGTCACGGCCGGGATTCGAACCCACATTCTGCTGCTAACACCAGAACTTGAGTCCGGTAAGCTAGACCGCTCGGCCACGACACTCCACGTAAAACATAATTATACCATGTGAACTGTTTTGAGACGAATATTTCACATTATAGTAGGAGTCAGTATGTCAGCATTTTGCGTCCAGCTGGATGTTTGTGCAAAAATGGATATTGTTGGCCGGTTAACTTTGTCAAAAGTGATGTGCTGAATTCCAAAATTTAGGGTGTCATTTTTATAGGCATTTCTGCCGCAATTTTGGATTTCAAAATCTCCGCGATTTGTTTAGGCCTATATATATTTCCCCCAATTGTTTGACTTTCTGACCATCTAATATTGTTTTACATTCAGTGCTTTGGTTAGGGTCTTGAAGCTTCAACATATATTATCTGTTTTATTATGTATAGGCCGAGGTGGGGATGGGAACATCATGTTGGATTTTAAAGGGACAGCCATTTTGATTTTTATAAATTTGAATTGCTAGTGAAAGTCTATACATCGGGTTTGAAAAGGCCTCTGTTTAAATATATCTTGACTTAGTTATAGTATAGTCCCTTTAAGAAACTAACGTTGCTTTTAATTTGAATAAATGCACTTAAGCTACAGTACTTTACAGTACTTTAATATCTTGTGATTTTATGCCTAAATATTAAAAATAAAGACTTAGAACCAAAATAAAAGGTAAACACTTATTGTCATTACGGTACTGCATTAACGCTACAGTGTTGTTTGCTTATTTTGGCATATGTTTTTGTATGGTTATTAAGTGTTATCATTATTATTATTAAATTATTTTATGACGCGTTTACAAGTGATGCCGGGATGAAAAACAGGCTGTCGTACACAATTTAAACCCAACAAAAATGCTGCTTCCCAAATAGACTTCCCAAAAAAGTTTTAAATTATAATTTTCAAAATGATTGGCTAGAACTTAAATCTGGCCATGAGGGCTCTTGTTTTTTACAAAGCTACTAAACAGGAACTTGCTCATATTCGTCTGAAAGAGAACATGACAAATAACATTTCCACAAGATGTGATTATTACAAGTATAGATGTTGCTTCAAAGTACACAAATATCCGCCAAACCGAAGCAATAAAGCTTGTATGCAATGTCCTCGACCAAACCAACCATCATGTCATCAATAAATCACCTTCCGAATACATCCGAAAACTTCTTACTTAACAGAAATTGTTTCCAATTTGGGAATAAATTCTTCAATATGCTAGAAACACTAACAGTCAGGTTGATTTCATAGAAAAAGCAAAGATTCTCACAAACAATAATAGCCAGAGGCTTTACAGAAACTGAGATAAACAACGCAACACGTTTCACTGGCCAACCAGCCAAACTGATTCACGAACTACCGAAAAGTAAAAAAACAAAAAAAACAAGGAAGCACCGCTTGTCTTCTCGACAACCTGTATAATTCCTTCGTCAACCACAAAGATGTGAAACAAGTAGTAAACAAAATTGTCCTCTGATACAACAAACATACCAACAACTGTTTTGTTGCTATCAGAAAGGCTCAAAATGTTCGGAAGAAACTAATCCGAGCAAATCTCACAAATACGTGTAACCCTAAGTTCGCCTTCAAAATATAGCGGGAACCGAAAACATTAAACAATTCCCTTTTGAAATAAACACAAAGGTGGAAAACTCAAGATTTATATGCACTAAAAGAAACTCTTGATTTATTGTTAAAATAAATCTCTTTGTCAAATGTCAAAAATATAAATCACACAATTAATATCAGGATCCTGAAAAGTTAAGTCAAAACAATAGTGAGCTCAAATAGGCGCCAATACAGAGTATAAAAATAAAAACCGCGATTCGCGTCCTACGGGGCGAAGTCCGCAAAAGTCAGTCGGAGCTCCAGCGACGATACTTCACGTGATCTCTTGTCAAAGAGGGTTGCAAGACATAATAAAATTTTATACTTGCAGGATGATGGTCTCGGTTGACTGGACGAGGTCTTCTGGGTTGTGACCTCGGAAAGCGACGTCTAGAGGGCCAGTCTAGGTCTCTTCGCAAATGTTGTTTGGTCCAGTCATCCGAGCCTGAATAGAGAGTAATATGGTCCATGCCATAATTACAATATAATCCTCTTTAGGAATACAAAATATTCATTCAGCAAAGGCTGATGAAACGCTTGGGAAATATATATCAAATACTTGTTGAAAACTCCACAAGCTAAAAGTTAAATTCAAGATAAGCAAATACTTTTCGCTATCTGGCTACAGGGAAAACTACTCCCTCATGTAGCATATCGAAATTATAGTTCGTCTCATCAAGACAAGCTTAGCAAACTTAAAATCAACCAAGCTAAAGTAAGCTAAGAGTTTATATCAAAACAGCACATTATGTCTGAAATCGTAGCACGTGCAAAATACATAAAATAAAGTATGAAGTACCCTCAGGTACAAAAGCAAAATCTGCCTTTCTGTCTTATGCAGGATTGCAATTCAATAAGTATATACATTGTAAAACATACTAAATACAGTAGACCTAAAATATATATTGAATTCTTAATAGTGTTTAAAACCAGCCCAAAGGTAAGGACTGCACACATTTGGCATGACATACCACAAATGCATAGCTGAAAAGCTGGTGGTGAATGTCATGATTAAATCTAAAAGGTTCTTAAGAAATATACAGTGCTTAAAAGCATAAAGGATAGGTCTCTTCTCAAATACAGAAAATAGCAAATAGATCTCTCATCAAGAAATCAAAGTTTACAACAAAAGTCCTCCAGAGAACTTAAGGAAATGCATGTTATAAAATGAACAAGTTTAAACACTGTCTCTGAACTTAATGATCAGAAATCAAATTTTAACTTTAAAAGAGACCTTACTAAAGACTTCCAAATTATAAGTTACAAATACATACTTAAATTAAAACTCACCTGAATAGAGAGCCAATACTCATATGAAATTGAAAGCTGCTTGCAGGGAGTGCTTGAAAGATGATGTGCTGACAAGCACTCGAAGAAAAGTTGAAGATCAGAAAATGCTGGCAAGCACTTTAGACAAAGTTGAAGCGCAGGAAAGTACGACCAGCTCGATCCGAGGCAAATGGTGGAATGTCTGGCCTACCAAAAATTTGGGGCCGAACCAGCACCCTGACCATGCCTGAGCGGAGATCAGCCAAAGTCCTCATTGGATAGTTTGAAAAACATCACTCATGGCTCTCAAGTTGATTGGTCAGTTTAGTAACGAAGGGGGTGACGGATAGATAAGTTTTTATGGCTTCACAGCTTGGGGAAGCTGTGAAAATGTGGTCAAGGGTAAGGAAGTAATAGTAGCATTTACAACCTGGAAAGCTTTTGTGGGTCTACACAAGTAATACACACCCTAAGACTAAGTTAAACAGAGCCTACAAGAGGTGTAGCTCAACATCTTCCAGGAAGCTAGAAGATTAAGGGCATGATTGAATAGACAGTAGGTGAAGATCAAAGAGCAAGGATTTAGAGACTAAAGGCCTTTTCACACTATGTACCTCTTACACGTGTAGAAGTGTACACGGTTCCACTCCGTGTTGACTCTGAAGAATTTCAACACGGTTCAATTCCGGTATGATTTCACACTATCCGTTTTGGGGTTACACGTGTAACTATCCGACACGGATCCGACACGTGTAATTGCTCGATCATTTCACACTACGCTCGAGTCTACACTGGTCACAGCAGAAAGTCCCACACTGCATTGCGACACTGCGTTGCGAGCAAAGGTCATTAGTTTGTTCGTTGTTTCATAACTACAATAATGCACACGGATCGAAAATCAACCCAGTGACTTTTCACACTACGCTTTCGCGGCGCTTTCAACACGTGTCGGCGGTCTCAACACGGATCGAAAGCTCTCAACCCACCTCATGAGCAGGGTTAGTTTCGACACGGATCGAGCATCTGACACGGATCGGCGCCGTGTTACATTTTACAGTGTGAAAAGGTCAGTCAAGATTACACGTGTCGGACCCGTGTCCAACCCGGAGATTTTCTGTAGTGTGAAAAGGCCTCAACAGAGTACTCTGACCACAGATTACAAAGGCTCTCCATGGGCTTAATAGAAAGCACAGGGAGAGTAAGAAATACATGGAAATAAATAAGCAAAAGAAAATCACAACAATATGAAACATATTGTTGATAAAATACACTTTTAACCTGAGACCATATTTTGGTCGGGGTTACATACGGATCCCAAAAGTTCGACGGAGAAGCTCATTCCCATCCCATATCACATAAACATAACCGACGAACTCACGTAATCAAAACGGACAGGTACAACTGTTTGAAAAACCGCAACATGTCTTATCCGAGGTTAAGACAGGAGACAGTCCAATTATTTTAAATCATGCTGAATATTGCCCACAACTGAGGCATGAAAACACTACTATTGCTAACCAAGGATCTGCAAAAATATCCTGTCTCTCAACCAATTTGATCCACACTCCGACAAATTGGTCAGTTTTGGTACTTTTAAAAACAGGCTGTTTGTTGTATACAATTTAAAACCCAGTAAAAAGTGCTGCTTCCCAATAGCCCCAAAACATTTTTGTTTAAATTATAATTTCCACAATTATGGGCTAATTTAACTTAAATCTGGCCATAAGGGCTCTTTTGTTTTACAAATTACCATCACCCTGTGTAGACGTTTAGCCTTGAAAAGGTTTGCCTTCGGGGAAAAATCCAACATATTTCCGCAACTGTTCATTAGTAAGGAAATATTTTGGTAATTAGGACTTGCAATGTTTGTCGGATCTACCTTCTACGGTTTCAGATTAAAATATAAAAATATTCATCAGACTCTCCGTGGTATACATTACTACACTTTGTAAACACCAAATGATATCCATGCAGTTTGATTATAAACAAATGTTGCTGTCAGGGGTGGAACCAGGGTCTTGAAAATGGGGGGTGGGGTGGGTGAGGTGGGTACACCGCCAAAAAGGGGGTACAGAAACAAACGTATGGTAAATTTGCTGCTGTATTGGTTAGACCTAGGGATCAACTGTTTTGATATATATATATATGTTGTCAAGTGATGGAAGATAGTACGCGTCCCTTATGTGGCCCCTATTATCGCCATGCATCTACATTTACCACACCACATATACTTGTATCAACTTCATTTTAGCAGTATAACCCCCTGTTACTATGTAGGTCTACCCCTCTTTTGCCACTCTCGATCCGCCCATGTAAAGAACACTACAAAGACAGAACAATTATGTGACCAGAATTGTTAAGCGCATCACTTTCACGCTGGCTCATTGACACTATAATGCTTTCACGTTCCACAGCAGTCATGTTACCGAGACCTTAATGTCGTCTTCGTCGGACTCTTTGGATTGAAATCTTGCTTTACCGTGAGTGGTTGGGCCATACTTGCAAGGGGGTGCCATGGCTGACCGGTTAAGTGCATTGGACTTGTGTTCTGATGGCTGTGTCGTCAGAATGTGGGTTCGAATCCTGGCCGCGACTGCGGCACTTGTGTCCTTGAGCACTGAGAAGACTCTTTACCGTGATTCCTTCTCTTCACCCAGGAGTACAAATGGGTACATGTGAGGGTAGAGACGGTTATTGTGTTTGATTAGCCCTGTAGCGCCAATAAAGGTTGCACACAATGGGCTGTATACTCCTCGGGGAGATGACAAAGATTATAGGAATGATATCAGCCCAGTGACCAGGGGAAATACTGTAAAGCACATTAGGACATTATGTGAAATGAGCTATATAAGAATGAAATGTTATTTTGTATTATTACTTCCAAATACCCTTTCACGGTCTGTATTCATAGCAGAAATCAAAACCAAACCAGCTTTTGCCCTTTTGCTCTACGCATGGGTTCCGTCCTCAATGATGACATCAACAAAAATCTTATTATGTCAACCTATCCGCTTTGTTGTAGATTTATTATATTATTACAAAGCATCAATTGATGCGAGAAGCATGTTCACCTCAGCTGGTACGGTTACAGTGTTCGAGTCGAATTATATTTTAGTAACTTCCTCCTTTCTGTTTGCATGCAGTGCATGTTAGATTTACAATTAATACAGTCATTCTCTTAGAGTAAAGTACACTTTTCAAGTAAGAACCATCGCGACAAGGTACACCATGGCAGGGAAGACAGGATCACTTAGGTTTAGTTTTAAAGTGTTCATCATGTTAGTGTTGTTGACCAACTGTTGTTCAGCACAGCAACTTCCACCAGAGTTCAGTGATTATGTTATTGACCAGATGATACGACATTTCAACTGCAAAAGGTAAAATTATTATACATTGTAGTAAATAGGAGCGTAAACCTTTGGTAATTGACCGATTACCAAATTAACGAGTTAGGATTAAAAAACTTACATGATGTGAAGTTGTTGATGGTAGCAAACATTCTGAGAAATTATTTCATCTGACAAGCTGTATAAAACGTGTCAAATGTATTACACATTTAAATTTGGATCCATTTACACATTAGAATGCAAGCAAACACACGTTAACGACACAATGAAATAAGCTGACACGCTCACATGTTGGTTTTTATACATATCTCTTGATTCTTATTATGGAGACATTTATAGACGTTTTATCAATGGTGTACAATCCCTTTCAGTGGCATGCGTGCAAGAATTGAACTCACAAATACAATTTGCACGTTATGGGAAAGAGTGAACGGAAAAATCTCTGTCCCAATTAACTGATGTTTGTTTTTGAAAGTATCCGACCACACCTTTATTTTGTTGTACATGCTGGCCTAAAATATGTGTTTATCAAATAAATGTGGATAATGTTGCAAGATTTGGGTCATTTTTACAAGTAAATTCGGACTGATAAATGTACAGGCTATTTACGTATGGTTCTAGCACATAATGAACCCAAATCATATTTAAAAATTTATAGTTAAATCAATCAAACGCATAATTATTACACTGCCTTTCTTGACAGGCAACAAGACACTTGTAAGTCAACACCCAAGAAGCTTTGCAGACAGATATTAAATCCGAAAAATTGCTCAGCAAATTGCAGGAACAACTTGGGTATGTCAGATTAATAATGTAACATCACACATCATGTTCAAAATTGATAAACGTTTGCCTTAACTTTTGCCTTAAGGACAACAAATTATCAATATATTATTCAATGTCACCAACACAAGATTTCCACTAATTGAGATACCTGCTGCTTTTGGGATATAGCCGGCCTGTTTTATCCAGTCAAGCTTGGTGATCTAGAAGCCTAAGACGTCTGCACTGTTCGTTCGCTCGTGCCCATCGGTACAATTTGAATAAAGGCGGTGGGGACGAGCGAACAGTATTCGCCCTGTCCATGGCGGTATGAGTGGTTGTCGGAGGGCATTTTGTATTGTAAGTACTGAGCGACATTTTGAATGGACGGACATCGGGGAGCAACTACGGTTACATTACATGGGCAATTCCACGATTACTCACGTTACATTTTGTAGGTATTGGACCCACTCTTAATGCCATAATTTCCTTACTTATAAATTTCACTCATCAGTTTTTTTCACAGTAGTTGCATTATACCAAGACCTTACTCAGCACAAAATAATAATATAAAAAAATTGTTATAGGTACACTACATATTAGAAAAAGTGCTGGTTACTCACGTTACATTTTTTGGACATGCGTAAAACGTCAAATGGCTTTATTCAAAAAGTGTTCTCACACCAAGTATTCTTGGAACTAAGTGTTATATGGTTGATATACATGTACCTTACCTAGTCGTACACATATTAGGTGTGAACAAAATATTTTATTATTGATTTTCAGGGAATTGACAAAATAAATGGTTACTCACGTTACGGTTACTCACGTTACAGTTTGTCCCCATGTAAGAAGACCATAAATCCACAATGGTGCTCACTAAATTTTAGCTTAAGTGTGTTTATCAAACAATTCTAGCTTATAATGATTACTTTTTATGTCAATTATGGCCCCCAAAATGTTTGTTTTGGTAAAATTAGTTAGTTTCTCACTTTTAGATTAATTACATAACACTAACAATGCAAAATGTTGCAAATGTAGTCAAGTGAAGATTATTTCCTTTCAATTTCTCAAACAAGAATAGTTCCACTTCCTTTGTCTACTGGAAACAATTAACAAAGTAAACTTATTTAAAAGTAAACTTATTTACTTTTTCAGTTCAAATCCATAAATTGTTGGAAACATGTTAAAGTCAATCTCTATGCTTTAGTTAAAAACTGCATCCATGTTGGTTACTGCAACAGTGCAACTAAGTAAATGTACTTGGAAATCAGACTTGATTAACACAGTCCAAGAATAAACAAAATATTCTCAGATTGCTTCATGGCCTTTCCTAAAGCTTCATGGAACATTTGAAGTGGCCACGGTTATAAGCAACTGCAGGTGAATACACCGTAGATCTGTGTTATTAGACGTGTACACGTGTACGTATGTTATGGACATTTGCATCACATACACGTACATGTACTAGCTATAAGAGATTCTTTCCTCTTATATGTAGCATCATTAAAGAAAACATCCAAAAGAACAGCCAAAACACTTTTTGACTGGATGATGAAAAAAGGGTTGGACTGATGTACACGTATATGTGTACATGTATATACATTATGCATATTTGTATGAACCTTCTGCATTATACATTTATATACATGTATCTTTGCCTCACTTTTCTTTAACTTTTTTAGTTTATTTACTGTTATAAAGAAAAAAACACATAAAGAATGCACACAAAATAATATTCAATTGTACCTAAATGATTTACTGGTAAATATGGACTAGCTAAAATCAAAATCAAAAAGTTGTTGTATATGTGTGCATGTAGATAATACCATGTGTTTAAGAAGAAAGTGCAATGCATGATGGGTAAATTCCTTAAAAGTCATTACCACACTTTCATTCATTCACATACATGTAAAACTTATGTATACCACCACTTTATTGACACGATTATCATGGCTACTCACGTTACAAAACCGGTTACTCACGTTACATAGTTACTCACGTTACCATTTTCATTCCCTCGTATTCTTAAAGTGTTTGTATAAAGATAATTTATTAAACTCTTTTCATATTAGAGATCATGAGTAGGAAGTTCACCTATAAAAAAATATCATGTTTTTGGTTACTCACGTTACATTACCGTCAAGTGTCTGATATCCTGCTTTCTGAAAACTTTATATGACTAGATATGCACAAAGTTTTTTAAAAATATAAGTGTTGGTGCCATATGCATTTAGGAAATCAACATTTCAATGGGCTATCACCTATCACTTAACTAAGAGGACAAATACTTAAATCAACACATTTTTGGGGAAAAATATTTGAGTCTGCACATCATTCCACTTCAAATGATCATTTCTCAAAAGATACAAATATAAATGAAGAATGTTCACTTGTTCTACAAACTTTGAGGTATAAACAACAAAATAAGATGAGTGATTGCCTTTAAATTCAGATTTGAATTTTTTAAGGTCATGTCCACTTTATCATGGAATTGCCCATATTTTGCCCAAAATTTTACATTTTACGCCGGAAGTATTAAGAAGAGTGTATCTTGCTGAATTATGTTAAGAATTTCTGGTTTGAATATAAAATGATTTTATTTAATCATTCAAGCGACGCTGCGACCGTACTGTTGTGATATGTTTGTACAGTAAAGAGGCACCGCGTTCACAGCTGAAGTGCATATCACCACAAGAGGGCTACGCTATGCACGAGGCAATAACAGCAGGACAACATCTTTTATATCAATCTATTGTTCCAAATCCCAGACGCAATGATACCATCATTAATGCAGATTTATGGTATTTTTACGTGCATATTAGTGATTTATTTGACGTGAGGAAGCTATAGAAAGATTTGTATTTCATTGTCAACTTCCACTTTTGCCAAAGAGTGAGTATTTAAGAAGAGTGTTTAAGAAGAGTGTATCGTGTTGAATTATGTTAAGAATTTCTGGTTTGAATATAAAATGATTTTATTTAATCATTCAAGCGACGCGGCGACCGTACTGTTGTGATATGTACTTCCACTTTTGCCAAAGAGTGAGTAATTTAGTTAACGATGGTAAAAAGAAATATCCAGGATTAAGCGGTTACTATAGTCTATTCGTTCTCAATTTTCTTATATTTTGCATTTTTTTTATACAGGTATACTCTCGTGTCTCGATGGTCAAAATCAGGTATGCAGTTATGAAGATGATGTTGTTTGTCGGTATACCAACAGTAGAAACTTTTGTGTATACCACCAATCTGATCAAATCTCGCCTTTCTGTATCTGTAAAGATGGTCAAGGGCAGAAGAGGTAACAATAGTCTTTATATCACTTTAAGTAATATGTTTATACTCAACTTTGGGTCTTGATTTAAAAAAAAAACTATTTAATATGATGTAAGATATAAGTCCCAAATGTAGTGAGTCCATATTTCTAGGTCCATCGAAGTTTGTTGTTTTCTTCTATACATTTTATTATTATGTTGAATTTCACATTTTGATAGCTTTCTCCAACAAAGTGGTGCTTTGACTATAGTAATAACACATTACAAAATACGAGACGGGTAATGTGGGTGATTTAGGCCAGTGGGTTGGTGCTATCGGCTTACTGCAGGATTTCGATTGTAAATACTTCTCAATCTTTTACAAAAGTTGCAATGAAGATGGACCAAACGTGGCAGCAATTGTTCTTGGATGCATCTTGTCTCTCCTGCTTCTTCTAGTTATCATTGGAGTAGTGGTGTGGTACCTTCGGAGAAAAGGGAAACTACCTGCCTTCATGAAGAACGCTTCGAAGTAAGTATTCAGTTCTTATGTATATACTCAATGACACGCTTCAGGGGCGGATCCAGTGTCTCGAAAAAGGGGGGTACACGGCAAACGGGGGGGGGGGGGATACACTGATACACTGACAAAAAAGGGGCACGCGAAAAACATGATAAACTTAAATGCACGGCGTTAAAGGGGGGGAGGGGCACATGGTCCCCTTTCCTATACCGTGTATCCGCTAATGACATGATTACACTATCACTAGGCTGATTAGAACATTAAATGAAATGCAAACGTAAGCATCGAATGTGTTTTTATGAAACATGGTATCTCTATAACCCTTTCAACCCCATTGTGCCATATTGGCTCAATGTTGTATATCTCTTGGGTACCGTGGTAGTCTTTTGGCACGCGAAAACAATTCTCATTTGTTCCCGGTGAGCCCCTGTGGCACGTCGGTAACACCTGTTTTAGGAAAATGTCAATAGCGCCCTCAATTGACAAGTGTTTTCTGATTGGCTGAAAAAGGACGCCCGCGAGCTTTTGCATGCCATTGATAGCTATGGACGCCGATCGAAGTGCACACATTTTGGAAGAAATCTTCGCAGATAGTGGGTCAGATATGTCTGTTGACGAGGATTCTACACCGGAATCGGATGATAGTGAAGAGGAATGCGTCCCGACATCATCATCATCATCGGAAAAGCCAAACTACCGGTCTGGTTGGTGTGAAACTAACGCATACACGAAGAAACCCATGCAATTCAGTGGAAACAGAGGAACTACTGAAGATTTGAGTAACTGTACACCTTTACAAATTTTTCAACTGTACTTCTGTCAAGCCACTTGGGAGCTGATGGTGACGGAGACAAATCGATATGCTGAGCAAACTTTGCCTGCAAACCCAACCAATCGTCAGTCTGCTTGGACTCCAACAAATATTCCCGAAATGATGGCATTCGTGGCATTATTACTTTGCATGGGCATCAACAAAAGGCCTCGATACAGCATGCACTGGTCCATGTCGGATGTCCTTCGAAGTCCGGTATATCCGTCATCTATGTCCCGCAACAGATTCACTGCAATCCTTAGATTTTTTCACCTAGCCAACAACAGAGCTCAAGTCGACAGCCCTGCCGACAAACTGGCAAAACTTCGCCCTTTACTCGACATTGTACTGCCAACCTTTCTCAAAATATACAGCCCTGGACGAAACCTCTCACCAGACGAGAGTATGGTGAAGTTTAAAGGACGACTGAGCTTTAAGCAGTACTTGCCGCGAAAGGCCAACAAGTGGGGACTGGAATGCTTCTCTTTAAATGAGTCCGAATCCGGGTATACGTGTGCTTGGAAGATGTTCACAGGGTCTCGGCCAAGCACAGCAACAATTCAACCCTCCACTGTGTAAGCCTGCAACGGTTACACGGTTACACGGTTAACCGACCGTTCAAACGGTTACACGGTTACGTTTTTCCGGTTCGGTTAACCTTAATCTATTTTTTTTAAATCGACCCTTCCATTTTTGGAGCGTAGTACGCGAAGAAGACATCAATCAAGTTGCGGGCGAGCAAAAACAAATCCCGATCTTTTGAAGATTAGACCGAGAACGCAGGTGACAAAGTACCAGACTCTTGCTTTGTCTAGAATGCCGCGTGTTTGTAATTGCCCTTTCTCCTTGAATGGCGTCTTTGTAGTTGCATTTCTTAGAAGAAACTGTAGCGCGAGTGGCATTTTGTTACCGCTTAATTTGTCTTCAAACATCAAAGGGTGGACGGCGGAACCGGCATTGAATACCGCTGACCTAGATATAAACAGTCCAGGTGTGCATAAATACTGTGCACGCGCTGGACATGTGCATTCTATAGACAGGTACTAGACAGTACTAGACCACGGTCGTACGTGACGGTATTTGTGAAATTTTCATTCCTGCTTTTGCAATTCCGTAATTTTAATTCATTCGATCTTCCGTGAGTTCCGTGTCAAGAAATTCATAGCGACTTAATCATTTGGAAATATGCCGCGTACGGGAAGTCAAGTCTGGTCATTTTTTGACAAGATAAGTGGAGGCAAGTTTGTGAAGTGCCGTTTATGTAGCATCGAGCTGGCGTTTGGTGGGGGCTCTACCGGTTCAATGAATAACCACATTCGCCTTAAACATCCAACCTCCACGTCCACGACCAAGCCAAGCATCTCCGGTCCGAGTCAGTCAAATTTTTCAAGAACGTAATAAATCCTGGAAAATGTCGTGTGCAATGTGCATGTACATAGTTTTGTTTCTTGCCAATTAAATGTTATCAGCCTTCCATTTCTTACCATTAAATTTTGTTCCGCCTTTCATTAGTTGTCTACTCTATTTATTAAATGTGGTTTCGACTTTTATTCCTTTTCAATTTATTAAATGCTGTTCGGCCTTTTTTCCCCTCATAAGTTGACCAAGGTGTTTTTCCCGAAGCCTAACGAAAATAAAGAATCCTCCATGGTCCATTTAATATCACCCAGCGCCGTTCCTCAACAAAACTCGACCTAAAAATAATCGATCTGGGTCGTAAATAATAATACTAGACACAAAGCATTATTTTCCCACGTGCTCGGGCTTTCGCCAATCTTGACGCATCGTGAGTGGTTAGATTTGGGCATGGGCTAAACCACTTTGGCCAATGGGGTTTGGGCGGACGGATAAACAATGGATATCTTTCACGCGCTACACCTGTGCATCATGATTGGTTCTTTTTGGGCGCGGGCTGTCAACGATGTTGGCTGTGAGCCAATGGGGCTGGGGCTGGGGCTGGGTAATCTCCATACACAATACTTCCCACGTTCTCGTCTGGGCATCATGATTGGTTCTTTTTGGGCGCGGGCTGTCAACGATGTTGGCTTCGAGCCAATGGGGATGGGGCTGGGGCTGGGGCTGGGTAATCTCCGTACACAATACTTCCCATACGCTCGTCTGTTACGTACACGTACGTACTTCAGTCTTCAAGAGTGAATTTTGGCATCGTTTGTCGACGTTGTATAGGGGCAGGGGAATGTTCTTCACCTGTTCTTGATACGTGTATATCATTTTTGTTTGCGATTACGATCTTTAAATTAGCGATGTTTGAACAATATCTGCCGTTCACGTGGTAACAAATAAGATTATGAACAAACTTCCCGAGACTTTTTTTTCTTTGTTTTTCTTTGAACGTCGGTTACGGTTAACCGTAACCGCAAAACATACGGTTACACGGATAATTTTAAAACCGCAAACTTGCAGGCTTACCACTGTGCATGCTGCAACCATGGCAACACACCATCCATCCGTTCTTCATGCACCAGGCCAGGTTGTCTTGGATCTAGTGAAAGGACTGGAACACAATTTTCATGGATAATTGGTACAATAGCCCAGCTCTGGTCTCCAAGTTATCACAGCTACACCACACAATGAATTCCTGATTTTGCTCATCCCAAAAAGTTCCCAATGAAAAAAACAGAAGACCCCCGGTTTTATACAAAGGCAGGCCAACTTTGCATCGTCTGGCAAGACACAAAGCGCGTAACTCTCTTGACAAATTACGGAAATTGCAGTGTCACCACTAAGCAGATTCGTAGTAAAAACAGTTTAACGGGACATCGCGAGATTAAAAAACCTTCTTTAGTTTGCGATTACAATAAATACATGGGAGGAACTGATCTGGCAGCACAAATTGTGCAGTATTACTCTCATCCGCACAGAACAATGAAATGGTGGAAAAGAGTATTCGTAAACATTCTTGACATCTGCTTTCTGAATGCTACTGTGGTATACAACACCATATCTACAAACCATCACCTTTCCAATTTGGATTTTAGGGTAAAGGTCATCGAAGGACTTTTATCCACCTGGAAGTACAACCCCGTACAGCATGCAAGCCAACTTCCATGTTCGTCCAGGCCCTTTTCATGTCAACACTATCCTGGAAAAATGTCTCTAGCAAAAAACGTGACTGTGTTGTTTGCAGTACGAGGGCAAAGAGAACACAAACGCGTATGATCTGTAAACAGTGTAATAAGCCAATGTGTGTTGTTCCCTGTTTTGAGAATTTTCATACCCAATGATCTGTCTGTGCCCAACTACTTTTGATTGTATGCATGTGATTTCATTTAATTCCCCCCCCCCCCCCCGCTTCAATGTTGATGTGATGCACGCACACCGCAAGCCCAGATTTTCCAACATTGAACGGGGAAAACTAACTGGAAGGGTTCAGGAATGGGTTCAAGTCCCTGTTCAGTCTTTTTTGCTCAAACAAAATAGATTAAAAAATTGTACATTCAGTTTCCTTTCTGTATAAGTCACATAATACTTAATAAACCCCAATAACAGTGTTTTGCCATTTTAATGTAGGTCAACATAATTGGTCTTTTATTATAAAGTTGATTTCATGGCTGTGAGAGTAATTCATTATGACACCTATGTTAACAATAGAGAAATTGCCTTGCATTGTATCAACATGTGAGGGCGCTATACAATGAAACTTGCCAAAAGTCATGTGGTAACCATGTAGACATGAAAAGAAATGAGTGTGGTACCCAAGGCATAATTGAAATATTTGTCTTGGTACTGAAAGGGATAAACTGGTATGTGGTTTTATCTCTTGTTCTGAAATAATGTTTACAGCCGTTCTTGTTTCAGGAAACCCAGAGACTCGTCAGGTGTTGAGTTGGAAGATAGAGGTAAGTACGTATTCTCTTAAAGACATTCTAATTAAGACAGGCATGATAGGGTTAAAAGATCAAAATTTCATGTTTGCCAATCAAACTGTAATCTGAATACATTTTCATTCATAACGGCAGGTCCAACATGTATGTTTAATATCTTGATTCAAAGATACTCGTAAAATCAGTTTTGCCATCAGTGGCAATGTTCCTTCGATGGCTTTAATTTTCTTTCTGATATAATTTGATAAGGTACCACCAGACCACAGCTTCCCGAACCTCCGGTAACCGGCGGTGTCCCTGAATATTCATACGCATATGACCACTTGCCTCGTGCTCAGCCCGGCATGGGAGATCACACCTACTCATCAATAGAGAATGAGGGTGCTGGAGAGGGGAGCGCCCGCTATGTTAAGGAGGGGCCAGGGCGTGCATTGTCTGACGAGAAGAGTCCAAATAAGGAGGACCCTAACGACCATCAATATTTTGCACTTGAGAAAACACCAGGTCAAAATAATGGAGTCAACAAGGAAGATGGAGGAACGGCCGAGGTTCCCACCGAGGACAGCGACTCTTCAGTGGGTGTTCCTTCGACAGACACGCCAGCAGGGGTTCCTTCCAAAGAGGGAGAGGATCATACCTACTTTCCATTGATACAAACTGCGGAGCCACCAGAGGGCAATTCTAAAAGCGACAACTCTGGATACGAAGTTGCAGAGGTACCAACTGCAACCGATGGAAGCGATGCCTCATCCCCATACGACCACATTGACAGAGATGTAAACGAGGGGTCGAATGAGGGCGCCCTTTCAGACAAGGATGATAATGAATACCAACACTTGAAGGATAATTAGTGCTCACGATTACACTTGCAAAAAAGTGATTTTTGGTAAATAATTGCCAATAAAATGTATGCCATAGTGTTTCTCTAACTGTATTATAGCAACTATAAACTTGTTTTTCTTATTAAAAACATAAATGATCATAGATTTACAGACAACATTCTTGGTCAAGTTGATGATTGTATAAAACATACCATGAAATCTTTCCGTTAACATCATCAACCAAACCATATAAAGGGCCACTGGATAGGTAAATCAATGAATGTATTATTGGAGTAAACACAATTATACCAAGTGAATTGTTTTGAGACGAACATTTCTCGTTATAGTTGGAGTCAGTATTGGGTCCAACTGGATATTCGTGCCAAAATGGATATTGTTGGTTAACTTTGTCAAAAGTGATGTGTAGAATTCCAAAATGTAGGGTGCCATTGTTTTGCATCTTTGTTTACTCATTTCCTCAAATTGTTCGACTTTATGACTATCTAAACATTGTTGTTTTACATTCAGTGCTTTAGTTAGGGTCTTGAAGCTTCAAAGTATATTATTTGTTTTATTATTAATAGGTAGGGATGAGGCCATCATCTTGGGTTTTAAAGGGGCAGCCAATTTGATTTGTATCAATTTCAATGGGTATAGTGAAATCATATAACAATTTGTATACCATCGGGTTTGAAAATGCCTCTGCCTAAAATATGTCTTGACTTAGTTATAGCATAGTCCCTTTAAGCAACTAACGTTGTTTTTAATTTAAATGAATATACACTAAGGCTACATGTACATGTAGAGTATACTTTTAATATCTTGTGATTGTTTTAAAGGTAAAAACTTATTGTCAAGTTAATGCTGCAGTGTTATTTATTTATTTTGGCATATTTTTAAGTAATAATATTTCAAATGAAATTTACATAAACGTATGCATATTTGGTTTTAATTTTCTGGTTTTAAGTAAATATATAATAAAACTATATTTTCATCTCACAGGAAATCAAGTTTTTCTTTTTAAGAAATAAACGAAAAGATGTTTTTCGAAACGAAAAACATTTTCTACATAGGCTGTTGTAAGAAGATATGAAATTTATGAATCTCCTATGGGTTGTGCATAAAGAAAAGTGCGCGTATGAACCCGTATGCCGTGGACGTTTTACAAATACCTGGCCATCATTGGTCGGCGGGAAGCTCTTGTCTACGAACTATTAAAATTAACGCATAACGCAGCTCAAAACCGTGTTTTCAGTAAAGATGGTGCCATGTCGGTCCAGACGCATTTATTTTTTCCGCACTCTTGTTCAGTTATCACCTATATAGTGCATAGTTTAATGCTGTGGATGATTTGTTAAATTTTGATATTCTTTTTTACATACACATTTGTAAATATGCTAGCTTATTGAAATAGATACGGACATAAATGTCCCTTAAAAGAATTTGTGAAAAGTGGCCTGTGTTCACTATATGGACCTATGATTATGTACTCAAATTAAAATGTTCACTTTTTCCGAAAGTTGTTGGAATTATGGGCTTGCGGATATTTTAGTTTTTTTAATAAGGAGCTTTTTTTTTAAAGTTAGGTCTTTATTAATAGTTGGGTCAAATTATCTCACTTAAAACAGAAGCATCCAACACGTTGTCAATTCCGAACCACACATGCAGATGGTCTGATCATTATGAAATACTGTAACGAGGTGTCGGAGTAACCCGTTCTGGATATTCTGTTTGAGCAATGCTATTATGTCGGAAATAATAGGCCGAAGCTGTGAGAGTCGGAAAAGTTGGCTTCCCGGTTGTTGTCAGATCTCTACCGAAGTCCTATCAGGTTTTTTTCGGATTGTTTGTCAGACTAAGGAAAATTTGTATAATATTGGGCAGTCGAAATAACTCTATAAGTAGTATTTTCCGAACATTAAAATTCTTTTATTTCCGAAAAGTAAATGAAAAGCAGACCCCATCAGCTACGTTACTGGTCGGAGCAATATTAAAGGGTAATATCGTGACGATCAGAGCATGGAATTGGTGTCCTAGTTTAAGATGAACACAGTGACTGAAAATTACTGGCTCATTTATGCAGCAGCAACGGCAACATGACCTTATCATATGAGGTTTTATTTTCAGTCACAAAGTTAATCTAAATCTCGCACTCTGATTCCATGCCCTGTTGACCGTGACTATATTGTCCCTTTAACGGGCAGTTTTTACTGTAGAAGGACTAGGCCCGTGAATTTGGATATATCTAGTGAATATAAATTCTGTCTGATAAATATTATTTTAAGTTGTTCCCTTAAACATCCTGACATCCTGACAAACATTTCCTACAACTAATATTATTTCTATGATAAACTGCATAAAATCCGGTAACCATCTCTATCACCTTCACGCAAATAAAACAAGTTCAATAAATAAAGAGAATTAGAGCTGACTTTATTTTTGTTTGTTTTGACAATCTAAATGCAATGGGCGTATTAAGTACACGTGTAAAGGAAAATAATCAACTACAGGGTGTATCAAAAAAAAAGTATACAGTCAGAAAAAGGTCTCAAAAATGAAAATTGTGTTATATTCAGAAAATCTCTCAATGCACATTGGTTGAAAATGGTCTCCTGCTTTTATTAGCATCATGATTATCATCAGCATTTCACGCCAGAGTAAACACGGGCTACTTTCGTTATAACCACCTTAAAATTGGCTTGCGCACAAAATTGCTAAGTTCAAAACTGGATCAGGAGTCCATGAGAGGCAAATGTGGCATGTTCTTTGTTAATTATCAATTCTTTGGTGAATTTTCTTAACCATTAGTGATTAATGCGGACATTGTTCCAGTCATCAATCGAATGGCCCGTTATCGTCGCCACAGAAATGGACAGTTTCAGCGCGCTTGGTGAGCACAAGATGGTGCCCCACCACATAGGAAGAGAACTGTTACAGAGCGCCTGACAGAACTTTTTGAAAACCATGTGATTGCATTGAACCAGCCCGTGGAATGGCCGCCGAGATCACCAGACTTAACGCCACTGGACTTTTTCCTGTGGGGACATCTGAAGTCCAATGTTTATGTTACTCCACCAGGGACCTGGATGACCTTGAGAGACGGATAACAGCCGAGATCAATGTTCTCAGGCAAGACAGAGCAGTGATTAGGCTTGCCGTTGCCGATATGCTGAAGAGAGCACGAATCTGTGTGGAACGAAATGTCGGTCACGTGGAGGACTAAGGATAAAGAAAATTCCCCAAAGAATTGATAATTAACAAAGAACATGCCACACTTGCCTCTCAAGGACTCTGATCCTGTTATGAACTTAGCAATTTTGTGCGCAAGGCCAATTTTAAGGTGGTTAACGAAAGTAGCCCGTGTTCACTCTGGCGTGAAATGCTGACGATAATCATGATGCTAATAAAAGCAGGATATAATACTGAATATAATACAATTTTCATTTTTGAGACCTTTTTCTGACTGTATTGTTTTTTTTAATACACCCTGTATACTTATTATCAACATTTATATTAAGACTTTTGCCAATACAACATTTAAGTATACAAGTAGGCCTACTTGAACAATAAAAGAGAATATGTCTAGAATTGCTAACATGTTGAGATTCAAAATGGCAGCCAAGGATACCAATGAAAAGAATAGCACCCAACTATTGCCTTAAGGAATGAAAGCAAAATTTACTCTTCGATGTTGCTACATACATATAATCAGCTTACTAGCGAGTCAAATTAAGATCAAACAAATCAAAATGGTTGTCTCTTTAAAATTCAAGATGATGGCCTTGGCCCTCCTTATTAATACAGAATAAGTATTATTATTTGTTTGTATAAATTATGTGTTAGGAACTTTTTACATTTTAGCCTGTTTGTTAAGCAAGCAAGTTTTATGTAAAAACAGTGAATATTTATGATTTGTCTTACATTACCAAAGGTATACACTTCCATTGACCCTAAACATTCATTCTCACATGCTACTCTTGAACTTTGTTTAGAACAATCTTCCTCTTCAACTTCGCCAACAACAATTCCTGTCAGCATTCAAATCTTCTCTCAAAACCCATCTGTTCTATCATCGTTTCTCTGTATACTTTAAATTGTTCTTAAGCGCCATGAGTGTCACGCTTGGCGGATATCGGCCCTTTACTAAGTGTTCATTATTATTATTATTAAAATATTTTATGACGCGTTTATTAGTGATGCCGGGATGAAAATTAAAATTTCCAAAATGATTGGCTAATGGAACTTAAATCTGGCCATGACGGCTCTTGCTTTTACAAAGTACCATCACCCTGTATGGAAAATGCTTGCCTTCGCGGAAAAAAAATCTAACATATTACCGTAACTGTTCACCAGAAAGAAAATATTTTGGTAATTCGGACTTGCCATGTTTGTCAGATCTATACCTTCTATGGTTTTAAATTAAAATATAAAATAGTCATTAGACTCTCCGTGGTATACATCACTACACTTTAACACCAAATTGCGTTCATGCATTTTGATTATACACTGCAAAAACCGAGGTGTTAAAATAACACTAGTGGTGTCAACTTTATTCTTCCATTGTGTTTATATTGTGTGAGTTGCCTAATATAAACACCAATGGTGTAGTTTTTAACACCATAGTTTTTGCAGTGTAACCAAATGTTGATCTCGGGGGTGGAATCGGGGTCTCGCAAACGGGGAGGGGGGGGGGGCACATGGCAAAAACGGCCGGGGCGGTACACTGCTAAAAAGTGGGACACAAACTGCCCAAAACGTATATATATATTTTTTTTCAACGCATGAACATGTTTTTGGTGGATGATCTTATGGGCCACCTCTGGTCCAAAAAGTGGGGGGATATATCATCCCCATCCCCCGGGATTTACGCCCGTGTTGTTATGGGAAAGGGTAACAGGAAAAATCTCCCACCTAGTTAACTGTTAATATTTGTTTTGGAAAGTATCCGACCACCACTTTATTTATTTGCAACAGCTAATTCTTTATTTATTAATGTATTATTTTGTACATAAACATAAAATGTACATTTCTCAAATTAACATGGATATTGATGAAAGATTTGGGTCATTTAACATTATTTGGACTGGTAAGTTTACGCATGGTCCTAGAACATGTTTCAAAGTAGACGGTTAAATCAGTCATACGCATAACTGTCATAACTAACTTTCTTGACAGGAAAACACAGGGGCCTTCAGTAACCAAGAGTCTTTGCAAACAGCTGAGTTCGAATTCAAACCAACAAAATTGCTGGGAAAAGTCGGGTATGTCAGATTAATAATGTAACATCATACTAATATTCAAAATTGATAAACTTTTGCCTTAACCTGTCAAGTTCGGTGATCGATAAGCCTAAGACGTCTGCACTATTAGCCCCGTCCATGGCCGTTTGAGGGCGCCATCACGCAATACAGGGGTTGTCAGAGTGCATTATTTTGTATTGTAAGCATTGAGCGCCATTTTTGTAATTTTAAGCATTGTTAGATATTTTGCCCCAAAATTAAACATTTTACGCTGGAAGTATTTAAGAGGAGTATATCTTGGTAAAGTATGTTAAGAATTTCCGGTTTGCATATAAAATGATTTTATTTAATCATTTACGAGGCAATAGCAGCAAGACAACATCTTATATCAATCTATTGTTCCAAATCCCCGACTCAATGATTCCATCATTAATGCAGATCACTGTTATTTTTACATGCATACTAGTGATTTATTTGATCTGAAGAAGCTATAGAAAAAAAATTGTATTTCATTGTAATTTCATTTTAACCCTGCGGGGTACGACTGTGTGGAAAAACCTCCACACAAAAATGAATATTCATGATTTTTTTACCTTCCACATGATCCCAAGTCACCTCCAGTTAGATACTCCTTCATTGCCATTGGTTGAAAGACATATTAGGTTTGCACTAGGTTTGGAAAGTTCATTCACCCTTTATTTGACCTGGGAATGCTTGAAAATGCAAAATTAATGTATTTCACTTTAATTCACGATGGTAAAAACTTAACAAGGAAAGTGATTTAATACTGTATTCATTCCCAAATTATCTTATGTTTTGCAGATTCTGATGAACAAGATATAACCTGTCGTGATGGCCAAACTCTTGTTTGCAGTTATGACAATGCCGTCGTTTGTCAGTATACTAACAGTAGAAGGTTTTGTGTATACCACGAATCTGATAAAATCTTGCCTTTCTGTATCTGTAAAGATGGTCAAGTGCGGATGAGGTAACATGATCTTTATACCATTTTAAGCAACCATGTTTATGTTTTAAACAAAATTTTGGCTATTTATAGACCCATCGAAATGAATTTGTTGTTCTTCAAATTTGATTGTAATTTCACAACTTTATAGTTTTGCCCGACGAAGTGGTGTTTTGACTGTAATATAACACATTACAGAAATTCGAGACGAGCAATGAAATAAGTGTCATATTCGGTTTAATGCAGGAATTCGATTCTAAATACTTGTCAATCTTTTAGAAAAGTTGCAATGAAGAATCATACGGACCAAATCTGGTTATTTTGATTTTGAATAATAAGTATCATCTTGTCAATAATGTCAATGCAAAAAGCTGCAATACAGATGAATCTACAACGACACCACCAAACACTGGTCAAGGTGGCGAAGTATCAGCAATCGTTCTAAAACTATTTAATATGATGTAAGATATAAGTCCCAAATGTAGTGAGTCCATATTTCTAGGTCCATCGAAGTTTATTGTTTTCATCTATAAATTTTATTATTATGTTGAATTTCACATTTTTATAGCTTTCTCCAACGAAGTGGTGCTTTGACACATTACAAAATACGAGACGGGTAATGAAATGTGGGTGATTTAGGCCAGTGGGTTGGTGCTATCGGCTTACTGCAGGATTTCGATTCTAAATACTTCTCAATCTTTTACAAAAGTTGCAATGAAGATGGACCAAACGTGGCAGCAATTGTTCTTGGATGCATCTTGTCTCTCCTGCTTCTTCTAGTTATCATTGGAGTAGTGGTGTGGTACCTTCGGAGAAAAGGGAAACTACCTGCCTTCATGAAGAACGCTTCGTAAGTCTATGTTCTTCTGTATAACTATCACATGATTCAGGTGCGGATCCAGTGTCTCGAAAAGGGGAGGAACCCGGCCAAACAGGGTGACCACTGACAAAAAACGGAGCACACGAAAAAACGTGTGGTAAACTTACATGCACGGCGTTAAAAGGGGGCACATAATCCCATTTCCCACACTGTGTATCCGCCAATGACATGATAACACTATTGGTAGACCGAATAGAACATTACATGAATGCAAACGTAAGCATCAAACGTGTTTTTATGAAACATGACATCACTATAAACTGGCATGTGATTTTATCTCTTGTTCTGAAATAATGTTTACAGCCGTTCTTGTTACAGGAAACCCAGAGACTCGTCAGGTGTTGAGTTGGACGAAAGAGGTTAGTATGTGTTTTCTTATAACATTCTGATATCGTCAAGTCAAGAAGTCTATTGGTAATGATAGCAAAACTGCTTCTACGAGTATTATTCAGTTACCTTTTTCGAATCAAGTATATTAAAGAGACAATATCATCTCGATCAGAACAGATTTTCAACAGGGCATAGAATCGGTGTCCTATTAAAGATGAACACAGTGACTGAATCGGTTCATTTTCATGCAACAGCAACGGTATTAACCTTATCACGTGGGGTACTATTTTCATTCACTGAGTTAATCTAAAACTAGCACTCTGATTCCATGCCATGTTGATCATAACGATATTGTCCCTTTGAACAACCAAGCTGTAAATGTTTTAGTTGAATAGGCTATGTTGTGTCGTGAATGAGAATGTAGTGAACATGTATTCAGATGTATGTGTATTTATTCTATTGTAGAATGTAGAATTAGAGTACTCTTTGTTTGAATGACAACACGCAATTATTTCAAGGTGAAATTGATACCAACATTGGATTGACATCAAGAACGTTTTACATTAAAATTCGACCAAGTTTTTAATTACCGTCTTTCCTGTAAAGTTTATCTTTGCCTTTGAGAAAGAACCTGCTAGGTTCGAAACGTAAGGCCACTATAAATAACATTTATTTTGCATTAATACTACAGGTCATTTAGGTTGGTAAGCAGTTTGCAACAGCTAATTCGTTATTTAGTTTATCTTTAAGTTAATAATTGACTTGATATTTTCTGGCAATTACGGACATTATTCATTTGCATTTCAACAGGCGATCTAATAAAAAAAAGCTACAATACTAAAACATTAAATACAAAATTAATATGTTTGAATATTAGGGAGTACCATAAATGATCTTATTTTTACTTACGAAACTTACTTAGTGTAAAGTCGATTGAGAGAATTCAAATGTGAAATGGAGCACCAGCAGTTATATATATTTCTACATTAGAATGAATACAAGTAATCTGAATGCATTGTCACTATTTTCTCCTTAATGACATAATCAAATAAGCTGAAACTTTCACAGGTTGGTTTCTGTACTGTCTTAGTTCTTTTACAAACATTTTACTGAAAGGGTTTACTGGTTTTTAAAGTTTTTTTTACTCTATTACGCCTTGGGGGATCGAGGGGCACAATGTGCTTACCTATGATATTTTCCAGTGAATTATGGGAATCCAATATGGCCGCCATTATGATTAAATGCAATATTAATTTTTTGGACATTTTTCATGATTTTTAATTTTTGTTCATATTTGTTTCGTCAATATATACATTTATGACATTAATACATGTAGTAACATGGACATGTATAGATCTGCCTTTGTTGTACTTTTAGGCCAAAATCTTCAAAAATCATGTTTTGGAACAAAATATTGGTTAAGTGCCCTCTAGCGGTGATCTGAGACAACATCTATGCCAAAACTCTGTGCCAACGGATGGAAATTAAGTAAATAATGATAAAAAATTAGGAAAAATTACCAAAAAACTGGTATAGTGCCCCCTAAAAGTGTCCTATGGAGGTTTCTATACCTACGAAGTTTCATGAAAATCGGTTGAAAGTACAGATGGGATGGGGTAGAACAATGAACCCACCCCTCCAGACCAAGAACAAAAAATAATAATACTAACAAAATGAATACAAAAATTAAAAAATTTAAAAAAGCCCAGGCCTGATAGGATTAAGATCAAAATTGCATGTTTGCTGATCAAACTGTAATCTGAATACATTTTTGTTCATAACGGTAGGCCCAACATGAAACGTTGAAGATACTCGTAAAATCAGTTTTGCCATCACTGGCAATGTTCCGTCGATGGTTTAAATTTTCTTTCTGATATAATTTGATAAGGTACCACCAGACCACAGCTTCCCGAACCTCTGGTAACCGGCGGTATCCCTGAATATTCATACGCATATGACCATTTGCCTCGTGCTCAGCCCGGCATGGGAGATCACACCTACTCATCAATAGAGAATGAGGATGCTGGAGAGGGGAGCGCCCGCTATGTTAAGGAGGGGCCAGGGCGTGCATTGTCTGACGAGAAGAGTCCAAATAAGGAGGACCCTAACGACCATCAATATTTTGTACTTGAGAAAACACCAGGTCAAAATAATGGAGTCAACAACGAAGACAGAGGAACGACCGAGGTTCCCACTGAGATGAGCGACTCGTCAGCAGGGGTTCCTTCGACAGACCCGTTGGGAGGGACTCCTTCCACAGACCCACAAGCAGAGGTTCCTTCCAAAGAGGGAGATGATCATACCTACTTTCCATTGTTACCCACTGCGGAGCCACCAGAGGGCAAGTCTAAAAACGACAACTCTGGATACGAGGTTGCAGAGGTACCAACTGCAGCCGATGGAAGCAATGCCTCATCCCCATACGACCACTTTGACAGAAACAAGAGGTCGAGTGAGGGCGCCTTTTCTGACAAGGATGATAATGAATACCAACACTTGAAGGATAATTAGTGCTCACGATTACACTCGCAAAAAAGTTAATTTTTGTAAATAATTGCCATTAACATTTATGCCATAATGTGTTTCTAACTGTGTTAAAGCAACTATAAACTATTTTCCCTTTAAAACATAAATGATCATAGTTTTACAGACAACATTCTTGGTTAAAAGTTGATGATGATATCAAACATACCATGAAATCTGTCTGTCTGAGGTGATAGATATCATTTCGTCAACTTAGTAAAAAACAATTTACGTCATCAAACAAACCATGTAAAGAGCCACTGGATAGGTAAATCAATGAATGTATTATTGCAGTAAACATAATTATACAAAGTGAATTTTTTGAGACGAATATTTCACGTTACAGTAGGAGTCAGTATTAAGTCAAGCTGGATATTCGTACGTGCCAAGATGGATGTTGTTTTTTAACTTTGTCAAAAGTTAACCAAAAGAATTCCACAAAAATGTTATTGGCATCTTTGGGCGCAATTTTGGATTTCAAAATCGCTGCGATTTCATTTACTCATTTCTCCCAATTGTTTGACTTTCTGACCATCTAAACATCGTTGTTTCACATTGAGCGCTTTAATTATAGGGTCTTGAAGCTTCAAAATATGTTATCTGTTTTATTATTAATAGGTAGGGATGAGGCCATCATCTTGGATTTTAAAGGGACCGCCATTTTGATTTGTAATAAATTTGAAATGGTAGTGAAATGATATAACAATTATTTCCAAAAATAAAAGTCTATCATCGGGTTTGAAAATGCTTCTGCTTAAATATATCTTGACTACATGTACATGTACAGTATACTTGTAATATATATTGTGATTTTATTCCTAAATATTAAAAATGAAGACTTAGAACCAAAATAAGGTAAAAACTTACTGTCACGTTAATGCTACAGTGTTGTTTGTTTATTTTGGCATATTTTAAAGTAAGAATATTTCAAATGAAATTTACATAAACGTATGTATATTTGGTTTTAATTCTCTGGTTTTAAGTAAATATATCATAAAACTATATTGTGATATTTTCATCTAATAGGAAATCAAGTTTTTCTTTTAAAGAAATAAACGAAACAAATTGAAAATATTTTCCTTTTTCTACTTGTACAGCCTATTATAAAGAACACACGAAACGAATTGACTCAAACTTTTTTCTACATTGTTGTAAGAAGATATGAAATTTATGAATCTCCTATGGGTTGTGTATAAAGAAAAGTGCGCATATGAACCCGTATGCCGTGGACGTTTTACAAATACCTGGCCATCATTGGTTGGCGGGAAGCTCTTGCCTACGAACTATTAAAATTAATGCATAACGCAGCTCAAAGCCTTGTTTTCAGTAAAGATGGCGTTATGTCGGCCCAGGCGCAATTATTTTTTCCGCACCCTTGTTCAGTTATCACCTATATAGTGCATAGTTTAATGTTGTGGATGATTTGAATAAGGGGAAGATAGATCCGAAATTAAATTTTAATATTTTTTATATGGGCAGTCGAAATAACTCTATTTAAGTAGTATTTTCCGAACACGAAAATTCTTTTATTTCCGAAATGTAAATGAAAAGCAGACCCCATCAGCTACGCTACTGCAGCAGCTAGCCAGGACTTTTTCAGTAGGGGGGCACAAGGGAATTGCTTTTCTGTGGGGGCCCAGGGGTTGGTTTTTTTCCTTTTCTTTTTCTTTTCTTTTTTTGAAGCACTATAGGATTTTTCGTGGGGGCACCTGGGGGGCACTGGAAATTTGTGAGGGGGGAACACATGCCCCCCAGCCCCCCCCCCCCCCCGTGGCTACACCGCTGCGCTACTGGTCGGAGCAATATTAAAGTGCAGTATCGTGACGATCAGAGTAGCCTTTCAACAAGGCATGGAATTGGTGCCCTAGTTTAAGATGAACACAGTGACTGAAAATTACTGGCTCGTTTATGCAGCAGCAATGGTAATATGACCTTTATCATATGATGTTTTATTTTCAGTCACTAAGTTACTCTAAATCCAAAACTAGTACTCAGATTCCATGCCCTGATTGTGACGATATTGTTCCTTTAACGGGCAGTTTTAGTATAGAAGGCCTAGACCGATGAATTTGGCTATATCTGGCGAATATAAATTCTGTCTGACAACTTATTTTAAGTTGTTCCCTTAAACATCCTGACATCCTGACAAACATTTCCTACAACTAATATTATTTCTATGATAAACTGCATAAAATCCGGTAACCGTCTCTAACCCTCACGCAAACAAAACAAGTTCAATAAACAGAATTGGAGCCCACTTTATTTTTTGTTTGTTTTGACAATGTAAATACAATGGGCGTATTAAGTACACGTGTAAAGGAAAACAATCAACTATACTTATTATCAACATTTATATTAAGAATTTTTGCCAATAGGCCTACAACATTTAGGTATACAAGTAGGCCTACTTTAACAATAAAAGAGAATATGTCTAGAATTGCTAACATGTTGAAATCCAAAATGGCAGCCAAGGATGTCAATGAAAAGAACAGCACCCTAACTATTGCCCTAATGAATGAAAGCAAAATTTACTCCTCGATGTTGTTACATACATATAATCAGTTTGCTAGCAAGTCAAATTAAGTTCAAACGAATCAAAATCTCTTTAAAATTGAAGATGGTGGCCTTGGCCCTACTTAGGACTATTAATACAAAATAAGTATTATTAGTTTTTGGTAGAAAGTATGATTTTTATTTTTTTTAAATTAATTATTTTTACATTTTAGCCTGTTTGTTAAGCAAGTAAGTTTTATGTAAAACAGTGAATATTTATGCTTACAATACCAAAGGTATACACTTCCATTGACCCTGAAGGTTCATTCTCACATTCTTACATACTTTGCTTGGACCAATCTTCCTCTTCATCTTCGCCAACAACAATACCAGTCATCATTCAAATCTTCTCTCAAAACCAGTCTGTTCTATCATCATTTCTTTGTTTTAAATTGTCATTTTAAATTGTTCTTAAGCGCCACGAGCGTCACGCTTGGCGGATACCGACCCTTTATTAAGTGTTCATTGTTATTATTATTATTAAATTATGTTATGACGCGTTTATAAGTGATCCTGGGATGAAAACAGACTGTTGTATACAATTTAAACCCAGCCAAAGATGCTGCTTCGCAAATAGCTCCAAAACATTTTTAAATTAAATTATAATTTCCAAAATAATTGGCTAATGGAACTTAAATCTGGCCATGAGGGCTCTTGTTTTTACAAAGTACAATCACCCTGTATAGAAGTTTAGCCTTGAATATGTTTGCCTTCTGGGAAAAAATCCAACATATTTCCGTAACTGTTCATCAGAAAGGAAATGTTCTGGTAATTAGGACTTACAGTGTTTGTCGGATCTACCTTCTATGGTTATAAATTAAGGTATAAAGTAATCATCAGATTTCTTTAACACCACATTGTGTCCATTTTGATTATAACAAAATGTTGATCTCAGGGGTGGAACCAGGGTCTCAAAAACGGGGGGGGGGGGCACATGGCAGAAAAGGTCGGGTGGTACAGTGCTAAAAGTGTGGGGGCACAAACTGCCAAAAACGTATGGTAAATTTACATGCATGGCGATAACAAAGGATGAACATGGCCTCTTTGCCCCTGGATCCGCAAATGTATTGGTTAGGTCTATAGCAATCAACTGTTTTGATAATGCTGCCAAGTGATGGAAGATAATACGCGGCCCCTTTTTTGATACTCTCGATCCGCCCATGTAAAGAACGCTACAAAGACATAACAATTATGTGACCACAATTACGTGACCACAATTATGTAACAACAATGTTACGCGCACCACTTTTACGCTGGCCCATTGATTCACACTATATGCTTTCAAGTTCCACAGCAGCCATTTTACCGATACCATATCCTCTTCGTCTGAGTTGAAATCTTGCTAACCTAGAGTGGTTGGGTCATACTTCCAAATATGGCGTCAGAAAAATCAGATGTCAACCTGCCCACTTTGTAGGCAATTAATGCGAGAAGTATGTACACCTCGGCGCTTGTTATGGTATCTGAAGAATTAATATACCAGGCACTTCCTCCTTTCTGTTTGCATACAGTGTACGCATCAATTGATGGGAGAATTATGTTCACCTCAGCTCGTACGGTTACAGTATCCAGATCGGATTGTATTTCAGTAAGGTCCTCCTTTCAGTTTGCGTACAGTGCATGTTAGATTTACAATTAATACAGTCATTCTGTTAGAGTAAAGTACACTTTTCAAGCAAGAACCATCGCAACAAGGTACACCATGGCAGGGAAGACAGGATCACTTAGGTTTAGTTTTAAAGTGATCGTCATGTTAGTGTTGTTGACCAACTGTTGTTCAGCACAGCAAAGAAAACTTCCAAAAGAGTTCAGTGATGATGTTATTGACCAGATGATACGACATTTCAACTGCAAAGGGTAAATTATTGTACATTATAGTTTTTTAAATGGAGTGTATGTACACCTTTGGTAATTGCCCGATCACCAAATTACTGAATTATAATCCAAACAAATTACTTGATGTGAAATTGGTGATGGCACCAAACATTCTGAGAAATCATTCTATACTTGATACGCTGTAATTTTGTATAAAACGTGTCAAATGTATTACACATTTGAAATGGGTCCATTTCTACATTAGAATGCATGCAAACACAATGCATTTTCAATGTAGTCTCGTTAACGGCACAACAAAATAAGCTGACACGCTCACATGTTGGTTTTTATACATATCTCTTGATTGTTATTATGGAGACATTTTTACTAATGGTGTACAGACCATTTCAGTGACCTATATCAGTTTGAAGATTCAGACTTTTACCATGATCGGCATGGCAGTGACCCGCTTAGATTTTACATTATTTAAATAATTAAAATATGGTCAACAACACGCAATGAATGGGTCTCAGACCGTCTCAACCCCTGATGCTTATAAATGTACAATAAATATCCAGCCCAACTGATATTTTCTTCATGGGCACTATGACGTACCTTTATTGACAGTGAAATGTTGGGTGCTGAGCAAATGACGTATAATCTCATAACAATACAATACCATTGTTTGTTCCTAGTGTAAACCAAGGACCTCCTATTGTTCCCCTCTTTTGTTCCCTTTGTTGTTGGACTTTTTTGGCATCTCAGATTTGATTTGTACATATCTTTTTATATTTACAAACAATAACCACCAATTATCACCATTGTTAAGTCCTCAGTGTACAAGAACTCTGTAAATGCATCCAATAACCAATGAACCCATGGTCCTCGTCACCAACTTTGTAAATGCATCCAACGACCAATGAACCCATGGTCCTCGTCACCAACTCTGTAAATGCATCCAACGACCAATGAACCCATCAAAGTTTCAGCATTTACTGTGTCGTTAACGAGAAATAGCGAACATGGATTCAGATTATTGGTATTTATTGTATAATGTGGAAATGGATCATTATAGCTGATGAATAATCTCTCAGGATGTTTGGTACCACGACCATCTCAAAACCAAGTATGTTTGGGCGATTTCCAATGACGTTCGATCGCCCTATCACTGAGTATCAGGCATTATGTCGCTCTATACAGTATTAAATCAGAGGTCCCTATGAGCCCGGCTCCCCTCCCCAACCCAAAAAAAGGGGAAAAGAGTGAGAGTGCTGCGTGGGCCTTGACTAAAGGCTATGGGAAAGGGTGAACAGGGAAAATCTCCCTCCCAAATAATTGTTTTGGAAAGTATTCAACCACCACTGTAATTGTTTGTAAATGCTTGCCGAAAGTATACGTTTCTCAAATAAACGTGGCTAAGTATTCATGGAAGATTCGGGTCATTTTAAAATTATTTATAATGGTAAATTTACGCATGGTCCTCGAACATAATGAACGCAAATCATGTTTCAAAGTAGACAGTTAAATCAATCAAACGCATATGACCGTGTCTTTCTTTACAGCGAAACCAATGAGAATAACTGTGAGAAAATACCGAAACCTAGGGATCTTTGCAGACAGATGTTGAGACCGAAAGGTTGCCGATCAAAATGCTGGAACAAAAACTTAGGTTTGTCAAATTTAAAATGTAACATCACATTACTTTAAAATACTGATAAGGTTTTTGCTTTAATCATAGCACTGTGGGCACACAGTACTGAGCTACGTCACTGAATGGCAAACTATTATCAATATTATTTAATATCCCAACACTATTGATTCCCATAAATATGCAAATAAATTGTGGTACAGCTGTTGGGATATATAGCCGGCTTGTTTTAACCAGTCAAGTTCGGTGATCGAGAAGCCTATAAACTGTCTGCACTAAGCAGGATGTGGTGGGTTGAGTCCCACTCGAGTCGCCTTTGGTTGAATGACAGAATCTTAAATCAAACTATTCTTCAAAATCCCCAACACAATGATTCCATCATTAATGCAGATCAATGTTATTTTTTTACGTGCATACGGTGCTATAGAGATTTGTCAGATCTGAAGAAGCTGTAGAAACTTTTATATTTCATTGTCAATCCTTATTTTTGGCAAAGAGTGAATCAATTATTTCACGATGGTAAAAACATAACCAGGAAAGTGATTTCATTCCCAATTTATCTTATGTTTGCAGATTTTGATGGAAATACATCATGTAGTTTCAAACGTCAAAAGTTTGTTTGCGGTTATGACGATGTTTTCGTTTGTCAGTATAAAGACAGTAGAAGCTTTTGTGTATACCAATCTGATCAAACCTTGCATATCTGTATCTTTGGAGATGGTCAAGTGTGGATGAGGTAACATAATCTTTATACCACTTAAAGCAATCATGTTTATATTTTTAAACTCAAATTTGGGTCTTGAGTATTTATAAAACTCGATTAGAATAGGTTGTTCATCAAATTTGATTGTAATATTGAATTTCACAACTTGATAGTTTTGCCCGACGAAGTGGTGCTTTGACTATAGAAATAACACATTACAAAAATACGAGACGGGCAATGAAATATGTGTCACATAGGCCAATGGGTTAATTGGTGCGATCGGATTAATGCTGGAATTCGATTCTTAAATACTTGTCAATCTTTTACAAAAGCTGCAATGAAGAATCACACGGACCAAATCTGGTTATTTTGATTTTGAATAATAAGTATCATCTTGTCAATAATGTCAATCCAAAAAGCTGCAATACAGATGAATCTACAACGACACCACCAAACACCGATCAAGGTAGCGAGGTATCAACAATCGTTCTTGGATGCATCTTGTCTCTTCTGCTTCTGATAGTTATCATTGGAGTAGTGGTGTGGTACCTTTGGAGAAAAGGGAAACTACCTGCCTTCATGAAGAACGCTTCGTAAGTCTATGTTCTTCTGTATAACTATCACATGCTTCAGGGGCGGATCCAGTGTCTCGAAAAGGGGAGGAACCCGGCTAAACAGGGTGAACACTGACAAAAAATGAAGCACGCGAAAAAACGTGTGGTAAACTTACATGCACGGAGTTTAAAAAAGGAGGTACATGCCCCCTTTTTCACCCCTGGATCTGCCAATGACATGATTACACTATCACTAGGCTGAATAGAAAATTAAATTAAATGCAAACGCAAGCATCTAACGTGTTTTTATGAAACACGGTGTCTCTAACTGGTATGACTGAGCGCCTTACAAGCAGCCACTCATAACAGCTCTCCAGTTTTTGTGCTAAGTAAGTGTTTTGTAGCTACAAGTTTGTCTTAATTTTTATACTAGTGGATTTCTTATTACACCTGGAATCTACTGGACGTTTTATGTGAGTATTTGTACATTTGTTTTCTTATAATAAGTGAAAAACTGTTGTTTTTTTGTCTGTCTGTGCAGACATTTTTTACTGTTGAGTGTATACACATTTTGGATCTTCATTTAATTTGTGCAGTCAACTCTGATTTAGATTATAACCTGTAGCTAGAGATTATAACCTGTAGCTTGACCACAAGCCTTTTGTTTGGATCAACAACTTTGTGATCAGACAATGGAGGTCTACATCCTGTTTATTCTACTCCTGCTATCCAGACCATTGTGTCTCAATGACTCATCAGTAGATGGCTACAAGATGCAACCTACAGATTGTTCAACTAAAATCCGCCATCTTAAATTCTTGAGACGTCCTATATCATACTATGATAATTCATCTGCCTCCTTTCACCTGGAACTCTTAATTTCTGGTGACATAAACCCAAACCCTGGATCTGAAACACTGATCAACACACCCACAAACGCCACTCAGCTCCATAAAATTTCCTACAGCCGCAATGAACTACTCAATCTTCGCAAAGCTCCATGTACTGATGTAGCTTTATCTTATTCATCATTGAGTCAATTGAACTGTCTTGGAATACTTGCTAATCAACCCCAAACATACCGCCGCACACATAGAGGTAAAAAAGCTGGTCGCCGTAGAATGGACAGACTTACACAACTTGCACTCCAGCCTTACCAACCCCCAGCAGTGAACTCAACCACATCAACAAGCGACATTGGCATAACTTCAACTCCAAATGTTCACGATGAGTCTAAACTTCAGCTCTGTGTCTTGAATACTCAATCCATATGTAACAAATCGGATGAATTTGTTGACTTTGTACTTCAAAACAATTTGGATCTTGTTGCCATAACCGAGACATGGTTTAAACCTGATGATGATTTGCTACCCCGTGAGTGTACTCCTGCTGGCTACTCTCCATCATATCCCCAGACCAATAAAGACCGGTGGAGGGGGTTGCACTACTCTTTAGGTCCAGTTTATCTGTCAGCATGAAAAGTGTTAACATTGACTACCTAACATTTGAATCTCTGCATGCTGAGGTAACGTGCAACTCTAGATCTGTTCGCCTTGTTAATATTTATCGACCAGAAAGGGATGTTGATGGTAAACATGTAAACTTCTCCAGTTTTCTGCAGGAATTTGAAAAATTAATTGTCGATTATCTCTTACACCCATCTGACATTATTTTAACCGGCGATTTTAACATTCATATGGACATAATTTCAAACAATTATGCAAATCAGTTTAAAGATCTGCTCTCTGCTCATGGACTTATACAGCACATCACAGCACCCACTCATCGGTATGGTCACTGTCTTGACCTCATGATAACGCGTGAAAATACTTCACCTCTTATCACGAATATAACTATTCATCCTGGATTATCTGATCATTATGCAATCATGGTAAATTTGAACCTTAAAAAACCTCCCATACCTACCATTTCTGTAACTACTCGCCACTGGAAAAAAGTAAATATTAAAGATTTATGCCATGATGTTGAATCTCAACTGGAAAATGTAAACCTTGAAGATGGTGAGCTGGATTCTTGTGTCAGTCTATTTGAATCTACTATCCGTAACATCTTGGATGATCATGCTCCGCAAAAAACTCGAACTGTTAAACTACAATCTGAATCCCCCTGGTTCAATGATGATATCCGTGCTGCAAGGAAAATCCGCCGTCAACTTGAGCGAAGATGGCGTGACAATGGGAAACTTGGAGTACGTCGGCAAGAATACTGTAACCAACGTGATATTGTGAAGAACATGATTAACCAGGCAAAAATAACTCACTACTCATCTCTTGTGAAAGATAGCTCTGGTGATCAGAAAAACTCTTTAACATTGTTGAAAAGCTGCTTCATAAACCCAAAGCTCCAGTGCTTCCATCTACACACTCCGACCAGGACCTCGCAAATGCTTTTTCAAACTTTTTGTCACAAAATTTGAGAATATCCGTCGTTCTTTTCCCATTCTATCACAAACACCAACACGCAAGGATCCACAATGTAGACTGTCCATGTTTGAGCCTACTAGTGTTACGGAGATCAAGAAAATCATCATGAAATCGCCATCAAAATCATGTGAACTTGATCCAGTGCCAACTTCGCTAATAAAACAAAATATTGATGTGTTTGCTAAGTATATCACAATTATTGTAAACAGATCTCTTTCTTCCGGTTGTTTCCCTAATAGCCAGAAGGTTGCTCATGTTAAACCACTCCTAAAGAAACCCAATTTGGACAAGGAAGTTTTCAAAAATTACCGACCAGTAGCGAATTTAAAGTACCTTGGAAAAACAATCGAGCGAGTTGTTTCATCACGGATCTCTGACCATGTTCGTGCTAATAACCTGTCGGACACATTTCAGTCAGCCTACAAACCATTTCATGGAACGGAAACTGCTCTTCTTCGCGTCAACAATGACATTTTATCTGCCATGGATGAGGGGAAAATCACTGCATTAGTTTTGTTAGACTTAAGCGCCGCTTTTGACACGGTCGATCATAAAATCCTTCTCTCCCGCCTAGCTTCAATATCATCTTGGAATACATGACACAGCCCTGGATTGGTGTAAGTCCTACCTTTTAAATAGGCCTCAGCATGTTTGTATTGGTAACGCTATCTCCGAGCCTGTTATTCTTGACTATTCTGTACCCCAAGGCTCTGTGCTCGGCCCACAGTGGTTTACTGTTTATACCTTTCCAGTTCGTGATATCATTTTGAAGTATAATTTAAATTACCATGTTTACGCTGATGACACGCAGCTTTACATTACTTTTAAATCTTCTCAAGAACCTGCTGATTCCTGCATTAAAACACTGGAGAAATGTATTCAAGAGATTCGAAGTTGGATGAGACAAAATTTCCTGAAATTGAACGATGAAAAAACAGAATTGGTTCTATTTGGATCACGTCAGCAATTGTCTAAAGTTTCTCTTCCATTTATTACAATTGGTGACTCGCAGATAACCCCCTCATTACATGCACGTAATTTGGGTGTTATATTTGACTCGACAATGACTTTAAAATCACATATCTCCAACATTGTTCGCACATTAATGCGCCTTGAGCACCACTTAGTTGGTGGATACGTGCGCTATATAAATCCACACATTATTATTATTATTATTATATCATCATTTCATATCAGAAATATAAGCCGAATTAGGAAATACTTGAATAAAAGTGCTGCTGAACAAATTATACATGCGTTTGTCACATCAAGGCTCGATAACGGGAATGCTCTCCTTTACGGTCTCCCGCAGAATCAAATATCTCGTCTTCAGCACATACAAAACACAGCAGCTCGTGTTGTGACTTTGTCCAGAAAGTCATGCCATATCACGCCAATCTTGAAAGAACTGCACTGGCTTCCTGTTTCACAGAGAATTGCTTTTAAACTTATGCTAATTGTTCACAAATCTTTCAATAACATTGCTCCAATTTATATTTCTGAACTGCTTAAAGTCTACACTCCATCACGCAATTTGCGCTCCAGCAACATGTCACTCCTAAAGGAACCAACTTCAAAACGGAACTGGGGTGATAGGTCGTTTTCTGTCGCAGCTCCGAGACTCTGGAATCATCTTCCAACTAAACTCAAATCTTGTCATAGTATAACCAGATTTAAGTCGATGCTTAAAACTCATCTTATGTCACAACTCTTCAAAGATGATGTATATTTGTAATTGCATTGTTGGTACATGTATCTCGGTACATAATTAAATTTTTTCCCCTATGCTATCATTGTATATTGTTTGTATTCATGCTTTTTCTTTGTTTCCGCGCCTTGAGCGCCCAGCAGGGTGGATATGTGCGCGCTATAAATCTTTATTATTATTATTATTATTATTATTATTATGTGATTCGCTGAATACAGCATTTGATCTCTTAATAAAGTTACAGCCGTTCTTTTTTCAGGAAACCCAGAGACTCGTCAGGTGTTCAGTTGGAAGCCAGAGGTAAGTATGTACTATATAGTCAAGAATTTAAAAACACTACTGTTTTGAAGCGCTATTTCAACCCAATTAAACCAGTATTGTTTTTAAAAAAGTTAAGGGAAGGTACGGTACAACATTGGTTATGTTGGCAAAACTGCTTCTACGAGAACGATTGTCATGTCTCTTCTAATTAAGTATATCAAACAACAAACTAAAATCTGGATGCAATTTTAACTAGGCCTATACCTGAAACTTTCACGAGTTTGTTTAACGTAGGTCTACATCTCAATTCTAATTAAAAACAGGTTTGCCATCACTGCCAATGTTTCTTAGTTTGATGGTTTTCTTTCTGATATAATTTGATAAGGTACCACCAGAGCACAGCTTCCCGAATCTCCGGTAACCGGCGGTAGGCCTGAATATTCATACGCATATGACCACTTGCCTCGTGCTCAGCAGCCAGCCACGCCTGGCATGGGAGTTCACACCTACTCATCAACAGAGAATGAGGGTGCTGGAGAGAGGAGCGCCCGATATGTTAAGGAGGGGCCAGGGCATGCATTGTCTGACGAGAAGGGTCCAAGTAAGGAGGACCCTAACGACCATCAATATTTTACACTGGAGAAAACACCAGGTCAAAATAATGGAGTCAGCAAGGAATATGGAGGAACGACCGAGGTTCACACTGAGGTGAGCGACTCGTCAGCGGGGGTTCCTTCGACAGACACGCCAGCAGGGGCTCCTTCCAAAGACCCACAAACAGGGATTCCTTTCGAAGAAGGAGATGATCATACCAACTTTACATTGATGCCCATTGCGGAGCCTCCAGAGGGCAAGTCTAAAAACGACAACTTTGGATACGAGGTTGCAGAGGTACCAACTGCAACCGATGGAAGCGATGCCTCATCCGCATACGACCACATTGACAGAGATGTAAAGAAGTGGTCGAATGAGGGCGCCTTTTCTGACGACAATGAATACCAACGCTTGAAGGATAAATGATTGCACATCAGACACAAATTATTTCAAGGGATGTTTTATACCATCATCAACTTTAAACAAATAAAGTGCTCACAATTACACTTGCAAAAAAGTGATTTTTTTTCAATAATTGCCAATAAAATTTATGCCGTAGTGTTTTTCTAAATGCGTTAAACGAGGGAGGTGGCCACTACTTTATCTCAATACAAGACCTCTCCTCTTTTCAGAGGCAATCCTATCCCCTAGGGAATTAATTATATTAAAATTGTTCTCTGCATTCCCCATTGACTTTTTACATCCAAATGACTTCCCCACATGCCCTGCTATTGTCTAGAATTATTTTCAACCCACAGATGACAAGACGTTGGCATAACCCCTCCTCTTTTCAGTGGCACCCTAATTTACCTACTGTAAAAAACAGTAGGGCTCACGTTTCGGAGGTTGTAATTATATTAAAAATTTTTCTCTGCATTCCCCATTGACTTTTTACATCCGAATGACTTCCACACATGCCCAGCTATTGTTTGGTATTATTTACAAACCCAGATGACACACAACGGCTGTGTAGTGTATCTATCTCCTGTATAATCTTGCAAACAGTAAACAACCGTCTGGTTTATCTCTCCAGCATGTAACCCAATCATGACCCAACCCAGACACTCTGTCTGGGGGGGGGGTTATGCCTGGCACTGGCTGTCGCAAGACATCAAACAACACAGTCTGATGGTCAACAGATGGTTCCACTTATCAGTGGGTTAGATTTGGGGGGGTCTTTATGTTTACACAATGGATGGTTGATTTTGTGCACAGATATATGGCAGCAATTTCTTTTCCAGCCCAGAAAAAAAAACTACACAGCTCTGGGAACTGACACCCCTTCTAAGATATGTGGAATGGTCCCCTTTAGGATATCAATGACTCTCAGCCATCTGTGGGTTTTTTTTCTGGGAGAAACAATGAAATACATAAAATCTGACTCTCACGAGAGGAGGGCTCCCTCGCCGGAGGGTTAAAAAAACGTAAGGCGAGCGGTGCCATTAGGACCCATTGAGCAACGGTTAAACTATTGGCCCAAACTATTCATTTAGGGAGGAGGGCCAAAGTCGTGGTACAGCCAAGCCTTTAAGAAGGCCAGGCATAGGCTACCTGGCGTCCTAATTGTCTTTTGTGAGTCCTGATCCAATACAGTACTTGCCAATCAACCTAACCCCGGCTTCTGAAGGGCCTAGCCCAGGCAAGCAGAGCTCATTATATAGGCCAGTAGGCAGGGGAAAAGCCTGGGCCTGGCCGGGCTTCTCAAAGGCTTGGCTGTACCATGAATGCAATGGTTCTGCATGGCTGGAAGCAGACAAAAAAGTGATAATTGAAAGTCCTAATATCTACAAAGAAGCTACTGTAGTCTGGAACATCAATGGCACTGCCACTATTAATCCATCACTAATCCTCCCAACACAATAGGCAATAATCCCTTAATAGCCCTTTTGTCTGACCCAGGAGGGCCAGTTTAGCTGGGTGCATTCAAGCATTGACAAAACTATCCTCTTTTATAGTTTAAGTAAGACTAATTGCGGTGACACCATGTGGAATCTCAATTGAGTAGTAATTAGTTCTGAAAAGAACTGGTGGTACAACTCGACGTTTCGATCAGTATGCTCTGATCGTCCTCAGGAGAATTTTATCTTTTATATATTTTATAGTTTGATGAAATTCTTGCGTCGGGTGATAAACAATTGATTTAATTTTTGCCTGTATACTCAGTGCTTTCCGAGTGTCTGTGGAAAAAAACTTCACAGGCGACTCAGATGGGATTCGAACCTACGACCTCCTGCTTAATAGTGCAGACGTCTTAAAACTATCCTCTCAATTGTCTTTCAAAAGTATAACGATTGCTCAATGGGCCCTCATGGGACCGCTTACCTAAATGATCATTGTTTTACAAGTTGATGATGGTATAATACACCCCTTGAAATATTGTTGCCTGATGTGCTATTGATTCGTATACCTCTTACTGTTGCTCAGTGAGAAATTTGGTTCAGGGAGAATCATATTTCTCACTTGGCGACAGAAGAGAAATACAAGTTGCCCGACATTGGTTCTCCCTTGAACCATTCTCACTTAGCGAAGGTTGAGACACGAGGTGTGCGATAAGGTTCTTTTCAGAACCTGTACCTCGCCATAGTTGAGATAAACACATGGTGTTACCGCAAACTGAAACGATATCGATATTCCACCATGCAAAGCCTCAAATCTTATATCATCAAATAAGCCACAAGAAACACTGGCTAGGTACATCAGTCATTATTGGAGTAAACATAATTATACCAAGTGAACTGCTTTGAGACGAATATTTCACATTATAGTAGGAGTCAGCATGTCAGCATTTTGCGTCCAGCTGGATGTTCGTGCAAAAATGGATATTGTTGGCCGGTTAACTTTGTCAAAAGTGATGTGCTGAATCCAAAATTTAGGGTGTCATTTTTATAGGCATTTCGGCCGCAATTTTGGATTTCAAAATCTACGCGATTTGTTTAGGCCTATATGTATTTCCCCCAATTGTTTGACTTTTCTGACCATCTAAACATTGTTGTTTTACATTCAGTGCTTTAGTTAGGGTCTTGAAGCTTCAACATATATTATCTGTTTTATTATGTATAGGCCTAGGTGGGGATGGGAACATCATGTTGGATTTTAAAGGGACAGCCATTTTGATTTTTATAAATTTGAATTGCTAGTGAAAGTCTAAACATCGGGTTTGAAAAGGCCTCTGCTGAAATATATCTTGACTTAGTTATAGTATAGTACCGGTACCTTTAAGAAGCTAATGTTGCTTTTAATTTGAATAAATGCACTTAAGCTACATGTACATGTACAGTACTTTAATATCTTGTGATGTTATGCCTAAAGATTAAAAATGAACCAAAATAAAAGGTAAAAATTTATTGTCATTACTGCATTAATGCTACAGTGTTGTTTGCTTATGTTGGCATATTTTTTTGTATGGTTTATGTTCATTTTCAAATACTCAAAATGACTGGTGATAATGTTTTTGTTAAACGGAAGTAATAATATTTCAAATGAAATATACATAAACGTATGTATATTTGGTTTTAATCATCTGGTTTTAAGTAAATTTATCATAAAACTAAATTGTGATATTTTCATCCCATAGGGAATCGAAAAAAGGTTGAAAATATTTTCCTTTTTCTATTTGTACAGCCTATTATCTATCTGAGAACACACAAAACAAACCGACTCAAACTTTCTCTACATAGGCTGTTCTCTTTGTAAGAAGTTGATAATTTTATGAAGCTCCCATGGATTGCGTGTGAAGAAAAGTGCGCATATGAACCCGTATGCCGTTTTACAAATACCCGGCCATCATAGGTCGGCAAATCTCTTCTTCTTCTTCTTCTTCTTCTTCTTCTTCTTCTTCTTCTTCTTCTTCTTCTTCTTCTTCTTCTTCTTCTTCTTCTTCTTCTTCTTCTTCTTCTTCTTCTTCTTCTTCTTCTTCTTCTTCTTCTTCTTCTTCTTCTTCTTCTTCTTCTTCTTCTTCTTCTTCTTCTTCTTCTTCTTCTTCTTCTAAAATGATTGGCTAATTGAACTTAAATCTGGCCATGAGGGCTCTTGTTTTTACAAAGCTACTGAACAGGAACTTGCTCATATTCGTCTGGAAATGAACACGACAAATCCTGAACTTTATAACTAAAATGCAAAACAACAACCATATTGACAAGATGACCACACTCTGACATATCTGGATCCGAGCTCACAGGCATGTCACATTCTAAAAGTATATTTTCTACCAAAAATACACAAAACTCCGTCGACATTTGTTATAAGACCAATTATAAATGGATGTTCAAGTCCAACTGCCAATGAAAATCTTTGGATCACTTTTTTGGATCACTTTCTACTCCCGATAGTAACTGCCCAACCTACACATGTCCGCGACACAGCAGACCGTACGGAAACTTGAACGAATAACATTTCCACAAGATGTGATTATTACAAATATAGAAGTTGCTTCAAAGTACACAAATATCCGCCAAACCGAAGAAATAAACCTTGTATACAATGCCCTCGACCAAACCAACCATCATGTCATCAATAAATCACCTTCCGAATACATCCGAAAACTTCTTATTTAACAGAAATTGTTTCCAATTTTGGAATAAATTATTCGATATGCTAGAAACACTAACAGTCAGATTGATTTCATAGAAAAAGCCAAGATTCTCACAAACAGTAATAGCCAGAGGCTTTACAGAAACTGAGATAAACAACGCAACACGTTTCACTGGCCAACCAGCCAAACTGATTCACGAACTACCGAAAAGTAAAAAAAAAACCAAGGAAGCACCGCTCGTCTTCTCGACAACCTATATAATTCCTTCGTAAACCACAAAGATGTGAAACAAGAAGTAAACAAAATTGTCCTCTGATACAACACACGTCGGACTCTTTGGATTGAAATCTTGCTTTACCATGAGTGGTTGGGCCATACTTGCAAGAGGGGGTGCCATGGCTCACCGGTTAAGTGCATTGGACTTGTGTTCTGATGGCTGTGTCGTCAGAATGTGGGTTCGAATCCTGGCCGCGTCCGTGGCACTTGTGTCCTTGAGCACTGAGAAGACTCTTTACCGTGATTCCTTCTCTTCACCCAGGAGTACAAATGGGTACATGTGAGGGTAGAGACGGTTATTGTGTTTGATTAGCCCTGTAGCGCCAATAAAGGTTGCACACAATGGGCTGTATACTCCTCGGGGAGATGACAAAGATTATAGGAATGATATCAGCCCAGTGACCAGGGGAAATACTGTAAAGCACATTAGGACATTATGAGAAATGAGCTATATAAGAATGAAATGTTATTTTGTATTATTACTTCCAAATACCCTTTCACGGTCTGTATTCATAGCAGAAATCAAAACCAAACCAGCTTTTGCCCTTTTGTTCTACGCATGGGTTCCGTCCTCAATGATGACATCAACAAAATCGTATTATGTCAACCTGCCCGCTTTGTTGTAGATTGATTATATTATTACAAAGCATCAATTGATGCGAGAAGTATGTCCACCTCAGCTCGTACGGTTACAGTGTTCAAGTCGGATTATATTTTAGTAACTTCCTCCTTTCTGTTTGCATGCAGCGCATGTTAGATTTACAATTAATACAGTCATTCTCTTAGAGTAAAGTACACTTTTCAAGTAAGAACCATCGCGACAAGGTACACCATGGCAGGGAAGACAGGATCACTTATGTTTAGTTTTAAAGTGTTCATCATGTTAGTGTTGTTGACCAACTGTTGTTCAGCACAGCAAAGAAAACTTCCACCAGAGTTCAGTGATGATGTTATTGACCAGATGAAACAGCATTTCAACTGCAAAGGGTAAAATTATTGTACATTGTAGCAAATAGGGCGTAAACCTTGGTAATTGACCGATTACCAAATTAACGAGTTAGGATTTAAAAAAACTTACATGATGTGAAGTTGTTGATGGTAGCAAACATTCTGAGAAATTATTTCATCTGACAAGCTGTATAAAACGTGTCAAATGTATTACACATTTAAATTTGGATCCATTTACACATTAGAATGCAAGCAAACACACGTTAACGACACAATGAAATAAGCTGACACGCTCACATGTTGGTTTTTATACATATCTCTTGATTCTTATTATGGAGACATTTATATATGTTTTATCAATGGTGTACAATCCCTTTCAGTGGCATGCGTGCAAGAATTGAACTCACAAATACAATTTGCACGTTATGGGAAAGAGTGAACGGAAAAATCCCTGTCCCAATTAACTGATATTTGTTTTTGAAAGTATCCGACCACACCTTTATTTTGTTATACATGCTGGCCTAAAGTATATGTTTATCAAATAAACGTGGATAATGTTGCAAGATTTGGGTCATTTTTACAAGTAAATTCGGACTGATAAATGTACAGGCTATTTACGTATGGTTCTAGCACATAATGAACCCAAATCATAGTTTAAAATTAACAGTTAAATCAATCAAACAAATAATTATGACCGTGTCTTTCTTGACAGGCAAAAAGACACTTGTGAGTCAACACCCAAGAAGCTTTGCAGACATATATTAAATCCGGCAAATTGCTCAGCAAATTGCAGGAACAACTTGCTTGGGTATGTCAGATTAATAATGTAACATCACACATCATGTTCAAAATTGATAAACTTTTGCGTGAACAGGCTACGTCGCTTATTATTCAATGTCACCAACACAAGATTTCCACTAATTGAGATACCTGTTGCTTTTAGGATACAGCAGGCCTGTTTTAACCAGTCAAGCTTGGCGATCGAGAAGCCTAAGACGTCTGCACTGTTCATTCGCTCGTGCCCATCGGTACAATTTGGATAAAGGCGGTTGGGACGAACGAACACTATTCGCCATGTCCATGGCGGTATGAGTGGTTGTCTTTGTATTGTAAGTACCGAGCGGACACCAGGGAGCGAACAATTTCAACTACGGTTACATTACATGGGCAATTCCATGGTCACTCACGTTACATTTTGTAGGTATTGAGCCCACTCTTAATGATATAATTTCATTACTTATAAATGTCACTCATCAGTTTTTTCACAGTAGTTGCATTATGCCCAGACCGTACTCAGCACAAAATAATAATTTAATAAAATTGTTATAGGTACCCTACATATGAGAAAAAGCGCTGGTTACTCACGTTACATTTTTTTGGACATGCGTAAAACGTCAACTGGCTTTATTCAAAAAGTGTCCTCATACCAAGTATTCTTGCAACTAAGTGTTATATGGTTGATATACCTTACCTAGTGGTACACATATTAGGTGTGAACAAAATATTTTATTCTTGAAGATTTTCAGGGAATTGACAAAATACATGGTTACTCACGTTATAGTTTTCCCCCATGTAAGAAGACCATAAATCCACAATGGTGCTCACTAAATTTTAGCTTAAATGTGTTTATCAAATAATTCTAGCTTATAATGATTACTTTTTATGTCAATTGTGGCCCCAAAATTTTCGTTTTGGTAAAATTAGCTAGTTTCTCACTTTTAGATTAATTACATAACACTAACAATGCAAAATGTTGCAATGAAGTCAAGTGAAGATTATTTCCTTTCAATTTCTCAAACAAGATTTGTTCCACTTCCTTTGTCTACTGGAAACAATTAACAAAGTAAACTTATTTAAAAGTAAACATGTTAAAGTCAATCTCTATGTTTTAATTAAAAACCGTCGGTTACTGCAACAGTGCAACTAAGTAAATGTACTTGGAAATCAGACTTGATTAACACATTCCAAGAATAAAAAAAATTGTTCTCAGATTGCTTCGTCGCCATTTCCTAAAGCTTCATGGAATATAATGTGGCCACGGTTATAAGCAGCTTCATGTGCATACACCGTAGATCCGTGTTAATAGACGTGTGTACACGTGTACGTTATGTTATGGACATTTGCATCACATACCAGCTAAGAGATGGTTTCCTCTCGTATTAAAGAAAACATCCAAAAGATCAGCCAAAACACTTTTTGACTAGATGATGAAAAAAGGGTTGGAAAAAAGGGTATATATACACACGTATATATATATATGTACATGTATATACATGTACATGCATATTTGTATGAACCTTCTGCATTATACATGTACGTACATGTATCTTTGCCTCACTTTTCTTTAACTTTTTTAGTTTAATTACTGATATAAAGAAAAAATACCTTAAAGAATGCACACAAAATAATACTTAATTGTACCTAAATGATTTATTGGTGAATATGGACTAGCTAAAGTCAAAATCAAAAAGTTGTTGTACATAAATTATGTGCGCATGTAGATAATACCATTGTATAAGAAAAAGTGCAATGCATGATGGTTAAATTCCTTAAAAGTCATTACCACACTTTCATTCATTGACATACATGTAAAACGTATGTTTACCACTTTATTGACACGATTATCTTGGTTTATACTCACGTTACAAAACCGGTTACTCACGTTACATAGTTACTCACGTTACCATTTGTATTCCCTCGTATTCTTAAAGTGTTTGTATAAAGATAATTTATTAAACTGTTTTCATATTAGAGATCATGAGTAGGAAGTTCACCTATAAAAAATCATGTTTTTGGTTACTCATGTTACATTACCCTCAAGTGTCTGATATCCTGCTTTCTGGAAATTTTATGTGACTAGATATGCACAATTTTTTTTTTAAATGTAAGTGTTGGTGCCATATGCATTTAGGAAATCAAATTTTCAATGGGCTATCACCTATCAATTAACTAAGAGGACAAATACTTAAATCAACACATTTTTGGGGAAAAATATTTGAGTGCACATCATTTCCACTTCAAATGATCATTTCTCAAAAGATACAAATAGAAATGAAGAATTTTTACTTGTTCTACAAACTTTGAGGTAAAAACAACAAAATAAGATGAGTGATTGCCTTTAAATTCAGATTTGAATTTTTGAAGGTCATGTCCACTTTATCATGGAATTGCCCATATTTTGCCCAAAATTTTACATTTTACGCCGGAAGTATTTAAGAAGAGTGTATCTTGCTGAATTATGTTAAGAATTTCTGGTTTGAATATAAAATGATTTTATTTAATCATTCAAGCGACGCTGCGACCATACTGTTGTGATATGTTTGTACAGTAAAGAGGCACCGCGTTCACTGCTGAAGTACATTTCACCACAAGAGGGCTACGCTATGCACGAGGCAATAACAGCAGGACAACATCTTTTATATCAATCTATTGTTTCAAATCCCAGACGCAATGATGCCATAATTAATGCAGATTTATGGTATTTTTACGTGCATATTAGTGATTTATTTGATGTGAGGAAGCTATAAAAAGATTTGTATTTCATTGTCAACTTCCACTTTTGCCAAAGAATGAGTAATTTAGTTAACGATGGTAAAAATAAATATCCAGGATTAAGCGGTTACTATAGCCTATTCGTTCTCAATTCTCTTATGTTTTGCAATTTTGTATACAGGTATACTCTCGTGTCTCGATGGTCAAATCCAGGTATGCAGTTATAACGATGCTGTTGTTTGTCAGTATACCAACAGTAGAAACTTTTGTGTATACCACCAATCTGATCAAATCTCGCCTTTCTGTATCTGTAAAGATGGTCAAGGGCAGAAGAGGTAACATAATCTTTATATCACTTTAAGTAATATGTTTATACTCAACTTTGGGTCTTGATTTAAAAAAAAAAAAAAACTATTTAATATGATGTAAGATATAAGTCCCAAATGTAGTGAGTCCATATTTCTAGGTCCATCGAAGTTTATTGTTTTCTTCTACATTTTATTATTATGTTGAATTTCACATTTTATAGCTTTCTCCAACGAAGTGGTGCTTTGACTATAGTAATAAACACATTACATAATACGAGACGGGTAATGTGGGTGATTTAGGCCAGTGGGTTGGTGCTATCGGCACTGCAGGATTTCGATTCTAAATACTTCTCAATCTTTTACAAAAGTTGCAATGAAGATGGACCAAACGTGGCAGCAATTGTTCTTGGATGCATCTTGTCTCTCCTGCTTCTTCTAGTTATCATTGGAGTAGTGGTGTGGTACCTTCGGATTAAAGGGAAACTACCTGCCTTCATGAATAACGCTTAGAAGTAAGTATTAAGTTCTTATGTATATAATCAATGACACGCTTCAGGGCGTGATCCATTGTCTTGAAAAAGGGGGTTACACGGCAAACGGGGGGGGATACACTGATACACTGACAAAAAGGGCACGCGAAAACATATGATGAACTTAAATGCACGGCGTTAAGGGGAGGGACATGGTCCCCTTTCCTATACCGTGTATCCAGCACGACATGATTACACTATCACTAGGCCAATTAGAACATTAAATGAAATGCAAACGTAAGCATCGAATGTGTTTTTATGAAACATGGTGTCTCTATAAACTGGTATGTGGTTTTATCTCTTGTTCTGAAATAATGTTTACAGCCGTTCTTGTTTCAGGAAACCCAGAGACTCGTCAGGTGTTGAGTTGGAAGATAGAGGTAAGTACGTATTCTCTTAAAGACATTCTAATTAAGACAGGCATGATAGGGTTAAAAGATCAACATTTCATGTTTGCCAATCAAACTGTAATCTGAATACATTTTCATTCATAAACATGTATGTTTAATATCTTGATTCAAAGATACTCGTAAAATCAGTGGCAATGTTCCTTCGATGGCTTTAATTTTCTTTCTGATATAATTTGATAAGGTACCACCAGACCACAGCTTCCCGAACCTCCGGTAACCGGCGGTATCCTGAATATTCATACGCATATGACCACTTGCCCTGTGCTCAGCCCGGCATGGGAGATCACACCTACTCATCAATAGAGAATGAGGGTGTGCTGAGAGGGAGCGCCCGCTATGTTAAGGAGGGGGCCAGGGCGCATTGTCTGACGAGAAGAGTCCAAATAAGGAGGACGCTAACGACCATCAATATTTTGCACTTGAGAAAACACCAGGTCAAAATAATGGGTCAAACAAGGAAGATGGAGGAACGGCCGAGGTTCCCACCGAGGACAGCGACTCTTCAGTGGGGGTTCATTCGACAGACACGCCAGCAGGGATTCCTTCCAAAGAGGGAGAGGATCATACCTACTTTCCATTGATACCCACTGCGGAGCCACCAGAGGGCAATTCTAAAAGCGACAACTCTGGATACGAAGTTGCAGAGGTACCAACTGCAGCCGATGGAAGCGATGCCTCATCCACATACGACCACGTTGACAGAGATGTAAACGAGGGTCGAATGAGGGCGCCCTTTAAGACAAGGATGATAATGAATACCAACACGAAGGATACTAGTGCTCACGATTACACTTGCAAAAAAGTGATTTTTTGTAAACAATTGCCAATAAAATGTATGCCATAGTGTTTCTCTAACTGTATTATAGCAACTATAAACTTATTTTTCTTAAAAAACATAAATGATCATAGATTCTTGGTCAAGTTGATGATTGTATAAAACATACCATGAAATCTTTCCGTTAAAGAGGCACTCTAAGGTCAAATTCAGTTTTATGATGCACTCATTTTCCAATAGATAGAGTCCTTATTAAAGTGTGACAAAATTACAAAGTCTCTAACTTCACTTTAAAGTGGTAACATATCATTTTATTTGATACCCTTTCAGAGCGATATTTGAAACATGACGTCACTATTTTCTTACGGTAAATGAGTCAGTAACATTTCATACAGGAATTTTTGTTTGTCAAAAGTCAATTTCAACGCCGATTTGATCAAATCGATTTGATTTTTATTGCTCCTATTTGATTTTTGTAATATTTGCAGCATGTAATAACCTATTGTCTGCGTTTTCTAGTTTTCCAAATTGTTTTCTATTTTTGACTTGATTTTGCTTGTGCTTGTTTAGTTTTGTGTGTTGTTTAGCATTTTATATTCTACACATGTATTTTATAATCTTATAATTCTTCCTGGTTTTAATATTTTAATGCGATTGTGAATTTTTTATATGGGTTATGAAACCTTTTCCACAACTCGCGACAGAAATGTCGAAGTAAATAAAGAAAGAACAAAAAAAATAATAAATAAAAAAAATATTGTGGAGACTCAGGAATGAACTGCAAATTCACCGTACAAAAACGTACAGATCCATTTATTTGAAATGCGACGTCACTGTTGTTTTTGGATGTTAACAAATTTCACACAGGAAGGTTATAAAATAAAATGACATTTTACATCACTTTAACGTGAGGTTAGAGACTAATTTTTGGTAATTTTTTTTCACACTTTAATAAGGACTCTAGTTGGAAAATCACAAAACTAAATTTGACCTCTTAACATCATCATCAACCAAACCATATAAAGGGCCACTGGATAGGTAAATCAATTAATGTATATTGGAGTAAATAGAATAGAATAGAATAGAAATGTTATTGTCCGCATCATAAAAATACAGAAATTTAGTTTCCATTGGCGCATTTAAAATGTTAAACTACATTTAGTTAAAACAAATAATTTTATCCACAAAATTACACAAATTAAGAAGACGAAATATACACTCAAATAAACAAATATTATTATTAAACATTATTTAAATACGGAGAACAAAATTTATACAGTCTTAAATGAATGAGATCACCTGCAGCAAACATACAAATGAATAAATACCCTATATTAGAACAGCGAAGGTGTTAAATAAATGAATGGAGTTGGGAACAAAGGATTGCCTGTATCGAGTAAGGTTTGTGCGGGGGAACAAAGTCTGAGCCCGGATCTATTAAAAACAAAACAGTCAAAAAGTGGATGAGTTGGGGTAGATAAAATAAAATGTACTTTAGATATTGCACGTTCCCAAGAAGATTTTATCATATGTTGGGAAGGTAGAGACCTACAGAGCGCTGGGCCATTTACGAATGCGCGCCAAACCTGTCCGTATTTTCTGTGAAAGTGAACCATACACTGACTATGTTAAAAGTAACAATGCTCTGTATTAGACTGATAAATAAACGTAAAATCGTCTTAGACGACATTGAACTGTTTAAGCTTGAAGAAAAACATGAAGGATTCTGCCAAAACCGGAGTGTTTTTGTTCCAGTTCAGTTTGTCATCTATTACAGTACCCAAGGTATTTGTAATTAACCCTTTCTAATTCGCTGTCATTTATATAAACAGGTTCATAAACTCCAGTGTTGCGACGAAAATCTGCCAATCATCTCTTTAGTTTTCTTAACATTAATAGTTAACAAATGACGATCACACCAGTCCACAAACTTTGCTACCTCGATATATATAATAGAGTGCGTCATCTTTTAAGTAGCCTGTAATAACCGTGTCATCTGCATATTTGATTATACTACAATTTGACTTGAGCAGAGACAATCACTTGTGTAAAGAAAATAACAGCGGTGAGATGACACACCTTGAGGGGCACCGTGTTGGTTATCCTGACCTTGGAATTAACGTCTCCACTTTTACCCACTGTGGCCTATTCGGTAGAAAATTATGAATCCACTGTACATTTTTCGGAGACACATTCATTTGCACAAGTTTTTCTATTAGAATGGAGGTTGTATCGTGTTGAAAGCACTAGAAAGTCTATATAAACAATGACCTAGCATAAGATTTGGTTGTCCAGGTGACTGCATTTGTGAAGATAAACCAGTACCCCTCATCAACCCTCTATTGCCCGGCATGTGCAAATTGAAACTTGTCCAAAAAAAGAAATGCATCTTTTAAGAGAAAATTCAAAACAAGTTTTCAAGACATTTCATTACACTTGACGTCAGAGCTACTGGGCGGTAATCGTTCAGTACTGAAACCTTACTGCTTTTGGTACAGGAACTATCATGAGGTTTTCCAATCTGTGGAATAACCCCTCTGTCTAATGTCAGTTGAAATATTATTGTACCAGAGGTTGATGACTACATATTTTCAAAATTTCACCGACACCATCCGAAATACGAGACAGCAACAGAAATATCAGCAGATACCGGATCATAACTGCTCCATAACCTTTACACAACATGTTGATAAAACCAGACAAAACTGAAACACTCACAAAAAAAGTAGAGTGAAAAATGCCAATGGTTTGGTCGCTACAGAGCAGCGCCTCAATCTAAACACAATTATAAGGAATTCTTTTGGAGACGAACATTTCTCGTTATAGTTGAGTCAGTATTGTGTCCAACTGGATATTGTGCCAAAATGGATATTGTTGGTTAACTTTGTCAAAAGTGATGTGCAGAATTCCAAAATGTAGGGTGCCATTGTTTTAGATCTTTGGCCAATTTTGGATTTCAAAAATCACATTTGTTTACTCGAATTGTTCGACTTTCTGACCATCAAAACATTGTTGTTTTTATTCAGTGCTTTAGTTAGGGTCTTGAAGCTTCAAAATATGTTATTTGTTTTATTATTAATAGGTGGGATAAGGCCATCATCTTGGATTTTAAAGGGGTGCAGTCATTTTGATTTTTTCAATTCGTTTCAATGGGTAGTCAAATTATATAACAATTTTGTACCTACCGGGTTTGAAAATGTCTCTACCCTAAAATATGTCTTGACTTAGTTATAGTATAGTCCCTTTAAGCCAACTAACGTTGTTTTTTAATTTAAATGAATGTACACTAAGTTTTACGGCTACACGTACATGTAGAGTATACTTTTAATATCTTGGTGATTTTTTAAAGGTAAAGCTTATTGTCACGTTAATGCTGCAGTGTTATTTATATTTATTTTTTGGAATATTTAAAGTAAGAATATTTCAAATGGGAAATTTTACATAAAACGTAATATGCATATTTTGGTTTAAATTTTCTGGTTTTAAGTAAATATATCATAAAACTGTTGTGATATTTTCATCTCACAGCAAATAAAGTTTTTTTTTAAAGAAATAAACGGGAAAAAATGTTTTTCGGAAACGAACAACTTTTTCCTAAGATAGGCTGCTTGTAGAAACATATGAAATTTATGAGCTCTATGGGTTTGTGCATAAAGAAATTGTGCGTATGAACCCGTAGTGCCGTGGACGTTTTACAAATACCTGCCCTAAGATTGGTCGGCGGAAGCTCTCTTGCCTACGAAACTATTTTTAAAATTAATACGCCAACGCAGCTCAAAACCGTGTTTTCAGTAAAGATGGTGTCATGTCGGTCCAGACGCATTTTTTTTTCCGCACTCTTGTTCAGTTATCACCCATATAGTGCATAGTTTAATCAGGCACCGTGAAGCATGGGGCACGTGCCCCTCCCCTAAATCGTCAGATTTTCGTGGTTAAATTCAAGGGTGTGGCCATCCCCCACCCATACCAACAAATAATTATTCTGCGAAAAATTCTGACTCACAAGAACATGCACGGAATGTACCCCAAATTCAACTCTGTGCGTGCCTGAGTTTAACGCTGTGGATGATTTATTAAATTTTATATTCTTTTTTACATACACATTTAAATATTTTTAGCTTGTTAAATATAGATATTGGACATAAATGTCCTTAAAAGAATTTGTGAAAAGTGGCCTGTGCTCACTTTGTGAACCTATGATTATGTGATTCAAATTAAACTGTTCACTTTTTCCGAAAGTTGTTGGAATTATAGACTTGCAGGATATTTTAGTTTTTTTAATAAGGATCTTTTTTAAAGTTAGGTCTTTATTCAATAGTTGGGTCAACAATTATCTAACTTAAACAGAAACATCCAACTGTTGTCAATTCCGAACCACACATGCAGATGGTCGTGATCATTATGAAAATACTGTAACGAGGTGTCGAAGTAACCCAATTTGGGATATTCTGTTTGAGCAATGCTATTATGTCGGAAATAATATGGCTGTGAGAAGTTTGGCTTCCTAGTTTGTTGTCAGATCTCTACCACCAGAAGTCCTATCAGTTTTTTCGGATTGTTTGTCAGACTCAGAAAAGGGCGTTGCTTGTCGGGCAGTCGGGCAATCGACAACTCTATTTAAGTAGTATTTTTCGAACATTAAAATTATTTTTATTTCGAATTGATTGTCCCTAGTTTAAGATGAACACAGTGACTGAAAATTACTGGCTCATTTATATGCAGCAGCAACAGCAACATGACCTTATCATAATAGGGTTTTATTTTCAGTCAAAGTTAATCTAAACTCTCGCACTCTGACTCCATGCCCTGTTGACCGTGACTATATTGTCCCTAGACCCGTGAATTTGGATATATTCATCTGGTGAATATAAATTCTTAATTAACATCCATCGACATCCTGACAAACATTTTCCTACAACTAATATTATTTTATGATAAACGGCGTAAAATCCGTAACTGTCCATCTCTAACCTCACGCAAATAAATAAACAAAGTTCAATAAACAGAATTGGAGCCCACTTTATTTTGTTTGTTTTGACAATGTAAATACAATGGGCGTATTAAGTAATAATGCAAAAGGAAAATAATCAACTATACTTATTATCAACATTTTATATTAAGATCTTTTTGCCATTAATACAACATTTAGGTATACAAGTAGGCATACTTTAACAATAAAAGAGAATATGTATAGAATTGCTAATATGTTGAGATTCAAAATGCAGCCAAGGATACTTCAATGAAAAGAAGAACACCCTAACTATTGCCTTAGGAATGAAAGCAAAATTTACTTTGATCGATGCTTACATACATAATCAGCTTGCTAGCGAGTCAAATTAAGATCAAACAAATCAAAATGGTTGTCTCTTTAAGAAATTCAAGATGATGGCCTTGGCCCTCCTTATTAATACAGAATAAGTATTGAAAATATTGTGTATAAATTATGTGTTAGGAACTTTTTACATTTTAGCCTAGTTTTGTTAAGCAAGCAAGTTTTATGTAAAAACAGTGAATATTTATGATTTTCTTTACATTACCAAAGGTATATGCTCTTCCATTGACCTAAACATTCATTCTCATATGCTACTCTTTGAACTTTGTTTAGAACAATCTTTCCTCTTCATACTTCATAACAATTCCTTTATTAAGTGTTCATTAATATTATTATTAAATATTTTATGAGCACGTTTTATAAGTGATACCGGGGATGAAAATTTTAATTTCAAATGATTGGCTAATGGAACTTAAATACATTAGCATGACGGCTCTTGTTTTACAATTACCATCACCCTGTATGGAAAAAAATGCTTTGCCTTCGCGGAAAAAATCCAACATATTACCGAACTGTTCATCAGAAAGGAAAATATTTTGGTAATTCGACTTCACAATGTTTGTACGGTCGGTTTTAAATTAAAATATAAAATGAGTCATCAGACTCTCCGTGGTATACATCACTACACTTCAAACACCAAATTGCGTTCATGCATTTTGATTATATACTACAAAAAACCAGTGTGTTAAAAATAACACTAGTGTAGTGTCAACTTTATTCTTCCACATGGTGTTTTATATTGTGTGAGTTGCTCAATATAAAGCACCAATGGTGGTGGAGTTTTTAACACCAGAGTTTTTGCAGTGTAACCAACAAGTTGATCTTGGGGTGAATTGGAATCAGGAGTCTCGCAAATGGGAGGGGGGGCACATGGCAAAAAACAGCCGGCGGTACACTGCTAAAAAGTGGGACCTGACTTCTGCCCCAAAACGTATGGTGAATTTACATGTATGGCGATAGCAAAGCGATGAACTTGCCCCATTTGCCCCTGGGTCCTGATGAATGGTTGCTTTCTGTATTGTTAGTTATATAGCAAACCAATTCTTTAAATAATGTTAAGCAAGTGATGAAAAGGCAGGCGGCACTTGACCCCTTTTGCCTCTCGATCCGGCCCGTATGTAAAGAAGAACATCATTAAAGACAGAGCAATTATGTGACCATAATTGTTATGCACATCACTTTATGCCACCATTTCTTCATCCACACTATATCTTTTCAAGTTCCACAGCCATAAGCCATGTTTGATGACCCTCATCCTCTTCGTTGGACTCCATCGGAGTTGAAATCTTGCTAACCTCGGGTGGTTGGTCATACTTTCCCAAAAATGGCGTCATAAAAAAATCAGTGTCAACCTGCCCGCTTTATTGTAGTGAGTACGCTAATTTTACAAAAGCATCAATTTAATGCGAGCAGTTTGTACACCTCGGCGCGTGTTGCAGTATCCGGTAAATTTTTACATACCAGATTTCCTCCTTTCATTTGTGTGCAGTGTACGTACGTTTCTAGGGTTTTACAGTTATACGTTAAGTCATTCTCTTAGAGGTAAAATACACTTTTCAAGTAAGAACCACCGCGACAAGGTACACCATGGCAGGAAGACAGGATCACTTAGGTTTAGTTTTAAAGTGTTTCATCATGTGTTGGTGTTGTTGACCAACTGTTGTTCAGCACAGCAAAGAAATCTTCCACCAGAGTTCAGTGGATGATGTTATTGGACCAGATGATACAACATTTCAACTGCCAGGGTAAATTATTGTACATTTATAGTTTTTTTAAATGGAGTGTGTACATCTTGGAAAATTGTCCTCAGTTCGATTTATGAATTATTAATAATATTATAAAAATATATTTGATGTGAAGTTGGTGATGGTATTTGCCAAACATTCTGAGAAAATGTTTCTATATTTGATACGCTTTGTAATTTTATATAAAAACGTGTTAAAATGTGTTACACATTGAAATGGATCCATTTTACATTAGAATGCATGCAAACACATCTGAATGCATTTTCAATGTATTCTCGTTAACGACACAACGAAATAAGCTGGACACGCTCACAGTGTTTGGGTTTTATACATATCTCATGACTTTATTATGGAGATTATTATGCAGACATTTTGTCTCTTGAAAAGTAACTAATCTCCTCAGGGGAACTTTAGAGCTAGTACCTTTAACTGGTCTTCGCATGCCCAAATGCCGTACTGAAAGGTTTACTCGTTCTACTATCCCCTATTGTCCGTATTTGTGGATGTCGTTTTCATTTGCTTCATACTTATATTTAAATGTTCTTTGTGGGCGCATGAATATTGATATGTTCCTCGATCTTTGGTGAATTTATTTTTTAATTTTAAATAGTATTGCAAATGCTGCAGTTAACAGGAAAGCCTAGGTTGTTTGGTAAAAGACTGCACTATTGCAAACTTTAGATTTTTTCAAATAATAAAATGTTATTAATATTTGTAATGTTTTCACCAATATTTTTACTGTTTAAACTCTTTGTAAATTTTTAACATTTTCGTATTTTAATATTTTCCGCTGTCATTCAAATTAAATAAACCCAGCTAAATAAATAAATAAAACATTTAGAGACATTTTTACTAATGGTGTGTACAGACCATTTCAGTGACGTATATCAGTTTTAAGATTCAGACTTTACCATAATTCCAGGCATGGCAGTGACCCGCTTAGATTTCACATTATTGAAATAATAAATATGGTCAACAACACGCAGTCGAATGGGGTCTCAGACCGTCTCTCCCTGATGCTATTGTACAATAAATATCCAAACCCAGAGAGGTTTTTCAAGCACTATGACCCTTGATTAACTGAGACATTTTGAACGCGTTGAGTAAATGAGATATATAATAATACCCTTGTTTGTTCATGGGAAACCGAAATCTCCTATTGTTCTCTTTTTGTTCCCCTGTTGTTGAAATTTTTGGCATCTCCCCATTTGTTTTTTTACACGTTTTTCAACCAAGATAAACATTTGCAAACAACTGGTCACACAGTCCGCTATTCAAAATAGTTGGTGGTACACTGGAATTTAATAACCGATTGTGAAGTTTATGTCTAGTTCCACATGCCCGGATCGTGTCTTTGTTATGGGAATGGTAACCCGAACACAACGCCTGAAAAAAGACCACACTCACACTCGAGCGGCAACCACGCGACTTTACCAGTCCGTTCGGTGATCGCTAGCCACTGAATTATCTGGCGTTCCAGCAAAATGAATAATTGATGTTACAAAAATGGCTTTAAAACCCAATCACTGCACCAAGCAACATGTTGAACTCTCGTCTATTTTGAACAAGTAATACCATAAAAACTAATGCATTATGTAGGTAAAACTGTAGCTTTGCATGGCGAGGATGATAATAAGACCAATTGCGGTGACAATTCACGCGGAATCAATTGAGTAGGTAATTAGTTCTGAAAAGAACTGGTGGTCAATCCTCGACGTTTCGGATCACATACCTGATCGTCCTCAAATGCATTATGTTAATATTTCTGCACCAAATCGACAGAGAACATAAGAAAAACATGCTTCCATAGAACGGACTGGTAAAGTCGCGTGGTTTTTTTCGTGCGTTGTGTTCTGGACAAACGCAATTTAACTGGTATTTTAAGAGTGTCTCAACCACCACTTTCTTTGTTTGTACATGGTAGCCTTAAGAAGGCTGTGTCTCAAATAAATTGGATATTCATGGAAAGACTTGGGTCATTTAGACTGGTAAATTTATTCATGGCCCAAGCAAACATACCGAATGCAACTTCATGTTTCAAAGTAGACAGTTAAATCAATCAAAAGCATGACCATGTCTTTCTTTGGATGTGGAAAACGAGGAAGCATGACTGTAATACAACAGACACCCAGGATATTTGGTGACAGATGTTGAGCCCGACAGATTGCCGATCAGATTTTGCTGGAAGACGTTAGTTTGTCAGATTTAAATTGTAACATAACATTAGTGTCAAATACTGATAAGGTTTTTCATTTAATCGTAGTACTGTTGGGCACACAGTACCGAGCTGGCCACCAAATGGCAACCGTTATCAATATTATTTAATATCCCAACACTATTGGATTCCCATATAAATATGCAAATAAATCTGGTGGTAGTCAAGTTCGGTGATCGAGCTCAAACCTCTTGAGTCCTGCCCAAGTCGCCTGTGGTTGAATGACAGACTTCTAAATCAAAATATTGTTCAAAATCACCGAGGCAATAATAATACCATCAAATATTAATGTGATCAATATTATATTTCTACAGATGTACCTACTAGTGATTTGTCGGATGTTGAGTAGTTATAGAAATAATTCTGATTTCATTTCAATCCCACTTTTGCCAGAGTGAACTACGAATTTAATGATGGTAAAGTTACAAACCAGGACGATGGTTGTTACCAATTTATCTTATGCGTTTTCAAGAATTTTACGGAGCTAATGCATGTGGTAATGATCAAAAGTTTGTTTGTATTATGACGATGCTTGTTGGTTTTAAGCCAGATACCAACAGTAAAGGCTTTTTGTGTATGCCACCTATCTGATCAAAACCTCTTCCTCTGTATTTGTAAAGATATCAAGAGTGGAGGTAACATACCCTTATATCACTTTTAAGTAATCATGTGCATATTTTAAACTCAATTTTTGGGTCTGACTATTTATAAAACTCGATTTAAAAAAAAGGTAAATTTACTGAGTTCGCTTCTAGACCCATCGAAATGAATTTGTTCCTTTTCAAATTTGCCAAATATTGAGATGGGCAATGAAATATGTGTCACATATACAATGTGTTGATGTGGATCGGTGGCCTATTAATGTAGGATATCGATTTTAAATACTTGTCAATAGGGCCAAGTCAACGTAGCAGCAATCGTTCTGGCTGTCTCGTGTCTCTGCTTCTGATAAGTTATCATTGAGTAGTAGCGTGGCACCTTCGGAGAAAAGGAAACCACCTGCCTTATGATGAAAGATCGCAAGTCCATGTTCTTCTGTATAACCATCGCATGCTTCAGGACGGATTAAGAGTCTCGAAAAAGGGGCACGCACTAACAAAAAAGGGAACACGAAATAAAACGATGATCAAGGACCTATTTATCGATAGAGAATGAGGTGGCGGAGAGAGGGTTGTTCGCCCCTTTTTATTAAAAA
>CM055818.1:46413564-46474440 GCA_029582265.1 Zoroaster sp. YZ-2022
TATTATTATTATTATTATTATTATTATTATTATTATTATTATTATTATTATTATTATTATTATTATTATTATTATTATTATTATTATTATAATAAACACATGGTGTTACCGCAAACTGAATCTTATATCATCAAATAAGCCACAAGAAACACTAGGCCGTATTCATAAAAATAAGTAATTACTTACTAGTAAATGCTATAAGTAAAAGCAACAGCTAGGTAAGTAAAAGGTCTAGTCTAAGCAATTGCTAAAAATCTTATTCATAACCATTTGCTAAATGATTACAGTTGTTACTTGCCACGGCTAGTAAGTTCTCAAGTAGTTGCTATTGTACTACAGTCCCATCCACTAGTCTCGGTATTTGGTGGTATGAAGGTGTTTGCAAGCCATTCCACATTTTCTTTGTCAAACCTAAATAAAGTTCTGTAAGTGGTAGGGTTGACTTCATCACGATTAAGCCTGATGTTATACACCTTAGGTTGTGGTCTTGGACGTAAAAACATGGCAGAAAATGTGATATGTCTGTATTGGACTAAACAGCAAGCCAAAAATTAGGTGCTTGTACAATCACTAGTAAAATGCTAGTCGAAGGTCATTTTTATGAATACAAATTGAAGTAGGGCTAATTTCTCTAGCATTTACTTATAAGTAAAAAGCAATTACTAATGCTTAAAATTTGTAGCTTTTACTTGAAAGTCATTGCTTATTTCTATGAATACACATTTAAGTAAAAGGTTAGTAAAAGGGGGTTGTTACTTTAGTAAAAGCAATTACATATTTTTATGAATACGGCCTACTGGCTAGGTTCATCAGTCATTATTGGAGTAAACATAATTATACCAAGTGAATTGTTTTGGGACGAATATTTCACGTTAGTGTACGAGTCAGTGGGCCGGATAAATAAAAGTTAGCAATTGCTTATCTAGTAAAAGCTCAAGCAATAGCAATTGCTTAACAAGTAAAAGCTCAAGGTTAAGCAATTGCTTAAAAATGTATAAATAACCTTCTTCTTTGACTAGCACCTGTTGCTTGGGTGGGTTAGCAATTGCTTATGGGTATAACAATGATGTGAGGTCAGTTCCGATTAGCCTAGTGGTTGTATATGAGGCATGTGTTAGCAACATGGATGCTGCCGAAGAATTGGTGAGTGGTACAAATAGTGAGCAATCTTTGAACGAACTGTTCGTTAGTATAATCAAAGAGTACCCTGTTCTAATCGAGAAAAGTCAGTTGCCGTGGGTAAAAGACATGAAGGCAAATGCACTTAAAAAAGCACAAATGTCAATTGCTACCAACACAGGTAAAGCCATGGATGAGAAGCAAATTTTGAAAAAGATAGCAAAACATGAAAAAGTCAAGTGAAGAAGTAAACAGATGGAATGCAAACAGGAAATAGGAAGATTGTTTTTGGTTCCATGGGAACAAGATCTGTAACAACATCTTCAAAGGGATGAAAACCCGACTATTACAGAAGATGCCATGCGCCATTTCTGCTGGTTTCAAACCAAGTACTTCGACTGCTGCTAGCAACTCCAAATTTTCAAAATTGAACCGAAATAATTTCCGGTATCTGGTAGGATTGACTTCATCACGATTTATTCTTTCATTGTACACATTTTCATGTTCCCTTACATGCATAAACTCGGCCATGATGGCAGGAGTAATGCAACATGCAAGTGTTAGCAAATGCGTAAGCTCCTCATTTAGTATCTTGTAAAAATATTAGCAAGTGCTACAAGTCATTAGTAAAAGGTCTGGTTTATTTATATGCTTCCAAGCAAGTGCTCATCTCTCTAGTAATTGCTTAAAAATCATAGCAATTGCTTTTGCTAACTACTGTAAGCAATTACTTGCAAGTAATTGCTCACTTTTATTAATGAAGATTTAAGAAAATGACTAGTAAAAGCAATTGCTACTTTTTATTTATCCGGCCCAATATGTCAGCATTTTGGGACCAGCCTGATATTCGTGCAAAAATGGATATTGTTGGCCGGTTAACTTTGTCAAAAGTGATGTGCTGAATTCCAAAATTTAGGGTGTCATTTTTATTGGCATTTCGGCCGCAAGTTTGGATTTCCAAATCTCCGCGATTTGTTTAGGCCTATATATATTTCCCCCAATTGTTCGACTTTCTGACCATCTAAACATCGTTGTTTCACATTGAGTGCTTTAGTTAGGGTCTTGAAGCTTCAAAATATATTGTCCGTTTTATTATGTATAGGTGGTGATGGGAACATCATGCTGGATTTTAAAGGGACAGCCATTTTGATTTTTATAAATTTGAATTGCTAGTAAAATGATATAATAATTTCCAAAAGTAAAAGTCTAAACATCGGGTTTGAAAAGGCCTCTGCATAAATATATCTTGACTTAGTTATAGTACAGTCCCTTTAAGAAGCTAACGTTGCTTTTAATTTGAATAAATGCACTTAAGCTACATGTACATGTACAGTACTTTAATATCTTGTGATTTTATGCCTAAAGATTAAAAATAAAAGGTAAAAACTTATTGTCATTACTGCATTAACGCTACAGTGTTGTTTGCTTATGTTGGCATATTTTTTTGTATGGTTTATGTTCATTTTCAAATTCTCAAAATGAGTGTGATAATGTTTTTGTTAAACGGAAGTAATAATATTTCAAATGAAATATACATAAACGTATGAATATTTGGTTTTAATCCTCTGGTTTTAAGTAAATTTATCATAAAATTAAATTGTGATATTTTCATCCCATAGGGAATCGAAAAAAGGTTGAAAATATTTTCCTTTTTCTATTTGTACAGCCTACTGAGAACACACAAAAGGAATCGACTCAAACCTTCTCTACATAGGCTGTTCTCTTTGTAAGAAGTTAAGAAATTTATGAAGCTCCAATGGGTTGCGTGTGAAGAAAAGTGCGCATATGAACCCGTATGCCGTAGGCGTTTTACAGATACCCGGCCATCATAGGTCGGCAAAGCTCTTGCTTGCGAACTATTAAAATTAGTTGTTGTTGTTCTTCTTCTTCTTCTTCTTCTTCTTCTTCTTCTTCTTCTTCTTCTTCTTCTTCTTCTTCTTCTTCTTCTTCTTCTTCTTCTTCTTCTTCTTCTTCTTCTTCTTCTTCTTCTTCTTCTTCTTCTTCTTCTTCTTCTTCTTCTTCTTCTTCTTCTTCTTCTTCTTCTTCTTCTTCTTCTTCTTCTTCTTCTTCTTCTTCTTCTTCTTCTTCTTCTTCTTCTTCTTCTTCTTCTTCTTCTTCTTCTTCTTCTTCTTCTTCTTCTTCTTCTTCTTCTTCTTCTTCTTCTTCTTCTTCTTCTTCTTCACTAAAATGCAAAACAACAACAACAACAATGTTCCATAACATTTTGCCGTCGTTGCCAGTGCTTCATCATCTCAACAAGAACATTCCACCTTCATGCGGATGGTGCGGAGAGAGGGGAACGATCTGGCATCTTTTCATCCTGTGTCCGTCCGTACAACCAGCTCTAACGCTCCTTCACACCCTCATCAGCCGTCTCCTTCCAAGCCTTCCTCTCAACTTCAATACCTACTGGTCTCTGATTCCGCATGCCAGAAGACGCGACAAACAAGCCGTGCGAATCGCAAACTATCTCATCGTCAGCTGCAAGAACGTTATATATTACCTGTATAGAACTTGCCACTTTTTAAATCCCATTTTAATTTGGAAACAACGGTTGAAAAACTAAATTCTACTTGATTTTTATTTCTTTAAACTTAACAACAATCTTAATGACTTCGAAAAGAAATGGTCCCCAAAAAACGCACTTGTTAAAACTGTTAATGGGGAATTAACGTGGCTTTTCTAAAAAAATTATAAAATAAATATACTGTTGTATGTTTGTTTTTTATGTTTACCTATATTTATTGACGTGCCTTTTTTATACGCTTTTCGTATTAAACAAACCAAAAAACCAAACAAAATTATTCCAAAAAAATGTAAAAAAATCACAAAGCGCTTCTTGTGTTTTATTGTTTTTTGACTGTGCCCTTTCATCTATTCAATGTACCTTTATTTTAAACCAAACATTTTATATCTCCATCGTTTTAAACAAAAAGTCATATTTGCTTTTATTCAATATTTCTTATCTAAAACCATTTGTATTTTTATACCTCGATCATGTACATTTTACTCAAACATTGTTTTTGTTATAATACACCAGCTTTTCTATATAATAATTATTGTTCATATTACTTCGCTGGAATTTTTTAAAAAGAATGTGCCTTTCATAGTTTTAATTTTTATCACAATTTATACAATGTCATTTTCTGTAATGTTTGGTTTTAAAATGTTTGGTTTTAAAATGTTTCGAAATGAAGATTATATTTGAAATGTCTCTTCTCTCTCTGTCTGACCTCTCGGTCCACCTTTCCCTCTTCGACCCACCTTGTGAACAGCTACTCCTATCTCTCTCTGATTGGAGGCAAGGTCTCTACCACTGTTCACGAGTGGGGTCCCTCTCTTTCCTTTCCTTTCCTTTTCCTTTTCTTTCTCTTTGGGAGTTGCTGGAGTGGGTTTAAGACCCACACCAGTAATGCCAGTGGCTCCCCACCCGGGAAGCTTTAGGGGAGTCTGCTTACACCATGGTGCTTGCAGTCTCCCTTTAGAGGATCCCTTTCCTTTCCTTTCCTTTCTCATCCTTTCTTCCACTCTACCTTTTGTTTATTTCGTTTTGCTTTGATCTTTTAATGTTTTTGTCTTTCTTTATATAATGTATTGTTGTTATTACCTTTGTTAAACAAAGTTTACAGAGTTTTGTTACTTTTACAGTAATATTGGAAACCACCATTTTTTGTTAAACATTGTTTTCTATTCTGTAATGTTGTATTGTTCTGCTTTGTAAATAAAGTTTTCCTTGAAAAGTCAAAAAAAGTCTTCTTCTTCTTCTTCTTCTTCTTCTTCTTCTTCTTCTTCTTCCTCAGCGCCATGAGCGTTATGCTTGTCGGATATCGGCGCTTTATTATTATTAATATTAAATTATTTTACACAATTTAAACCCAACAAAAAATACTGCTTCCCAAATAGACTTCACCCCATAAAGTTTTAAATTATAATTTCCAAAATGATTGGCTAATTGAACTTAAATCTGGCCATGAGGGCTTTTGTTTTTACAAAGCTACTGAACAGGAACTTGCTCATATTCGTCTGAAAATGAACATGACAAATCCTGAACTTTATAACTAAAATGCAAAACAACAACCATATTGACAAGATAACCACACTCTGACATATCTGGATCCGAGCTCACAGGCATGTCACATTCTAAAAGTATATTTTCTACCAAAAATACACAAAACTCCGTCGACATTTGTTATAAGACCAATTATAAATGGATGTTCAAGTCCAACTGCCAATGGAAATCTTTGGATCACTTTTTGGATCACTTTCTACTCCCGATAGTAACTGCCCAACCTACACATGTCCGCGACACAGCAGACTGTACGGAAACTTGAACGAATAACATTTCCACAAGATGTGATTATTACAAGTATAGAAGTTGCTTCAAAGTACACAAATATCCGCCAAACCGAAGAAATAAACCTTGTATACAATGCCCTCGACCAAACCAACCATCATGTCATCAATAAATCACCTTCCGAATACATCCGAAAACTTCTTACTTAACAGAAATTGTTTCCAATTTTGGAATAAATTATTCGATATGCTAGAAACACTAACAGTCAGATTGATTTCATAGAAAAAGCCAAGATTCTCACAAACAGTAATAGCCAGAGGCTTTACAGAAACTGAGATAAACAACGCAACACGTTTCACTGGCCAACCAGCCAAACTGATTCACGAACTACCGAAAAGTAAAAAAAAAAACAAGGAAGCACCGCTCGTCTTCTCGACAACCTATATAATTCCTTCGTAAACCACAAAGATGTGAAACAAGAAGTAAACAAAATTGTCCTCTGATACAACACACCAACAACCGTTTTGTTGCTTTCAGAAAGGCTCAAAATGTTTGGAAGAAACTAATCCGAGCTAATCTCACAAATCCGAGCTAATCTCACAAATCCGAGCTAATCTCACAAATACGGATCCCAAAAGTTCGACAGAGAAGCTCATTCCCATCCCATATCACATAAACATAACTGACGAACTCACGTAATCAAAACGGACAGGTACAACTGTTTGAAAAACCGCAACATGTCTTATCCGAGGTTAAGACAGGAGACAGTCCAATTATTTTAAATCATGCGTGCAACTGAACATTGCCCACAATTGAGGCATGAAAACACTACTATTGCTAACCAAGGATCTGCAAAAATATCCTGTCTCTCAACCAATTCCACACTCCGACAAATTGGTCAGTTTGGGTACTTTTAAAAACAGGCTGTTTGTTGTATACAATTTAAACCCAGTAAAAAGTGCTGCTTCCCAATAGCCCAAAACATTTTTGTTTAAATTATAATTTCCAAAATAATTGGCTAACTTAACTTAAATCTGGCCATGAGGGCTCTTTTGTTTTACAAAATACCATCACCCTGTGTAGAAGTTTAGCTTTGAAAAGGTTTGCCTTCGGGGAAAATCCAACATATTTTCGCAACTGTTCATTAGAAAGGAAATATTTTGGTAATTGGGACTTACAATGTTTGTCGGATCTACCTTCTACGGTTTCAGATTAAAATATAAAATTAGTCATTAGACTCTCCGTGATATACATTACTATACTTTGTAAACACCAAATGATGTCCATGCAGTTTGATTATAAACAAATGTTGCTGTCAGTGGTGGAACCAGGGTCTTGAAAATGGGGGGTGGGGTGGGTGGGGTGGGTACACTGCCAAAAAGGGGCACAGAAACAGACGTATGGTAAATTTGCTGCTGTATTGGTTAGACCTAGGGATCAACTGTTTTGATATATGTATGTTGTCAAGTGATGGAAGATAGTACGCGTCCCTTATTGTGGCCCCTATTATCGCCATGCATCTACATTTACCATACTACATATACTTTAGCAGTATAACCCCCTGTTACCATGTAGGTCTATCCCTCTTTTGCCACCTTGGATCCGCCCATGTAAAGAACACTACAAGTACAGAACAATGTTAAGCACATCACTTTCACGCTGGCTCATTGACACTATATATCACGTTCCACAGCAGTCATGTTACCGAGACCTTAATGTCGTCTTCGTCGGACTCTTCGGATTGAAATCTTGCTTTACCGTGAGTGGTTGGACCATACTTGCAAGAGGGTGTGCCATGGCTCACCGGTTAAGTGCATTGGACTTGTGTTCTGATGGCTGTGTCGTCAGAATGTGGGTTCCAATCCTGGCCGCGTCCGTGGCACTTGTGTCCTTGAGCACTGAGAAGACTCTTTACCGTGATTCCTTCTCTTCACCCAGGAGTATAAATGGGTACATGTGAGGGTAGAGACGGTTATTGTGTTTGATTAGCCCTGTAGCGCCAATAAAGGTTGCACACAATGGGCTGTATACTCCTCGGGGAGATGACAAAGATTATAGGAATGATATCAGCCCAGTGACCAGGGGAAATACTGTAAAGCACTTTAGGACATTATGTGAAATGCGCTATATAAGAATGAAATGTTATTTTGTATTATTACTTCCAAATACCCTATCACGGTCTGTATTCATAGCAGAAATCAAAACCAAACCAGCTTTTGCCCTTTTGCTCTACGCATGGGTTCCGTCCTCAATGATGACATCAAACAAATCTTATTATATCAACCTGCCCGCTTTGTTGTAGATTTATTATATTATTACAAAGCATCAATTGATGCGAGAAGTATGTTCACCTCAGCTCGTACGGTTACAGTGTTCTAGTCGAATTATATTTTAGTAACTTCCTCCTTTCTGTTTGCATGCAGTGCATGTTAGATTTACAATTAATACAGTCATTCTCTTAGAGTAAAGTACACTTTTCAAGTAAGAACCATCGCGACAAGGTACACCATGGCAGGGAAGACAGGATCACTTAGGTTTAGTTTTCAAGTGTTCATCATGTTAGTGTTGTTGACCAACTGTTGTCCAGCACAGCAAATAAAACTTCCACCAGAGTTCAGTGATGATGTTATTGACCAGATGAAACAGCATTTCAACTGCAAAGGGTAAAATTATTGTACATTGTAGCAAATAGGAGCGTAAACCTTTGGTAATTGACCGATTACCAAATTAACGAGTTAGGATTAAAAAAAACTTACATGATGTGAAGTTGTTGATGGTAGCAAACATTCTGAGAAATTATTTCATCTGACAAGCTGTATAAAACGTGTCAAATGTATTACACATTTAAATTTGGATCCATTTACACATTAGAATGCAAGCAAACACACGTTAACGGCATAATGAAATAAGCTGACACGCTCACATGTTGGTTTTTATACATATCTCTTGATTCTTATTATGGAGACATTTATAGATGTTTTATCAATGGTGTACAATCCCTTTCAGTGGCATGCGTGCAAGAATTGAACTCACAAATACAATTTGCACGTTATGGGAAAGAGTGAACGGAAAAATCCCTGTCCCAATTAACTGATATTTGTTTTTGAAAGTATCCGACCACACCTTTATTTTGTTATACATGCTGGCCTAAAGTATATGTTTATCAAATAAACGTGGATAATGTTGCAAGATTTGGGTTATTTTTAGAAGTAAATTCGGACTGATAAATGTACAGGCTATTTACGTATGGTTCTAGCACATAATGAACCCAAATAATATTTTAAAATTAACAGTTAAATCAATCAAACAAATAATTATGACCGTGTCTTTCTTGACAGGCAAAAAGACACTTGTGAGTCAACATCCAAGAAGCTTTGCAGACAGATATTAAATCCGGCAAATTGCTCAGCAAATTGCAGGAACAACTTGGGTATGTCAGATTAATAATGTAACATCACGCATCATGTTCAAAATTGATAAAATTTGGCGTGAACAGGCTACGTCGCTTATTATTCAATGTCACCAACACAAGATTTCCACTAATTGAGATACCTGCTGCTTTTAGGATACAGCAGTCCTGTTTTAACCAGTCAAGCTTGGCGATCGAGAAGCCTAAGACTCTGCACTGTTCATTCGCTCGTGCCCATCGGTACAATTTGGATAAAGGCGGTGGGGACGAGCGAACACTATTCGCACTGTCCATGGCGGTATGAGTGGTTGTCTTTGTATTGTAAGTACCGAGCGACATTTTGAATGGACGGACATCAAGGAGCGAACAATTTCAACTACGGTTACATTATATGGGCAATTCCACGGTTACTCACGTTACATTTTGTAGGTATTGGACCCACTCTTAATGCCATAATTTCCTCCTTACTTATAAATGTTACTCATCAGTTTTTTCACAGTAGTTGCATTATGCCCAGACTTTACTCAGCACAAAATAATAATTTAATAAAATTGTTATAGGTACCCTACATATGAGAAAAAGCGCTGGTTACTCACGTTACATTTTTTCGGACATGCATAAAACGTCAACTGGCTTTATTCAAAAAGTGTCCTCATACCAAGTATTCTTGGAACTAAGTGTTATATGGTTGATATACCTTACCTAGTGGTACACATATTAGGTGGGAACAAAATATTTTATTATTGAAGATTTTCAGGGAATTGACAAAATAAATGGTTACTCACGTTACGGTTACTCACGTTACAGTTTTCCCCCATGTAAGAAGACCATAAATCCACAATGGTGCTCACTAAATTTTTTGCTTAAATGTGTTTATCAAACAATTCTAGCTTATAATGATTACTTTTTATGTCAATTATGGCCCCAAAAATTTTCGTTTTGGTAAAATTAGTTAGTTTCTCACTTTTAGATTAATTACATAACACTAACAATGCAAAATGTTGCAATGTAGTCAAGTGAAGATTATTTCCTTTCAATTTCTCAAACAAGAATAGTTCCACTTCTTTTGTCTACTGGAAACAATTAACAAAGTAAACTTATTTAAAAGTAAACTTATTTACTTTTTCAGTTCAAATCCATAAATTGTTGGAAACATGTTAAAGTCAATCTCTATGTTTTAGTTAAAAACTGCATCCATGTCAGTTATTGCAATAGTGCAACTAAGTAAATGTACTTGGAAATCAGACTTGATTAACACAGTCCAAGAATAAAAACAATTGTTCTCAGATTGCTTCGTGTCCATTTCCTAAAGCTTCATGGAACAGGTGAATACACCGTAGATCTGTGTTATACCATAAAGAATGCATAAAAAAATAATATTCAATTATACCTAAATGATTTACTGGTAAAGATGGCACTAGCTAAAATCAAAATCAAAAAGTTGTATATGTGTGCATGTAGATAATACCATGTGTTTAAGAAAAAAGTGCAATGCATGATGGGTAAATTCCTAAAAACTAGCCTTTATATTGTAAAATGATATTCACCCAGTCATTACCACACTTTCATTCATTCACATACATGTAAAACTTATGTTTACCACTTTATTGACACGATTATCATGGCTACTCACGTTACAAAACCGGTTACTCACGTTACATAGTTACTTACGTTACCATTTTCATTCCCTCGTATTCTTAAAGTGTTTTCATATTTCAACTGTTTTCATATTAGAGATCATGAGTAGGAAGTTCACCTATAAAAATCATGTTTTTGGTTACTCATGTTACATTACCCTCAAGTGTCTGATATCCTGCTTTCTGAATATTTTACGTGACTACATATGCACAAAGTTTTTTTTAAATATAAGTGTTGGTGCCATATGCATTTAGGAAATCAAAATTTCAATGGGCTATCACCTATCAATTAACTAAGAGGACAAATACCAAATCAACAAATTTTTGGGAAGAATATTTGAGTCTGCACATCATTCCACTTCAAATGATCATTTCTCAAAAGATACAAATAGAAATGAAGAATTTTTACTTGTTCTACAAACTTTGAGGTATAAACAACAAAATAAGATGAGTGATTGCCTTTAAATTCAAATCTGAATTTTTGAAGGTCATGTCCACTTTATCATGGAATTGCCCATATTTTGCCAAACATTTAACATTTCACGCCGGAAGTATTTAAGAAGAGTGTATCTTAATTAGGAAGAGTGTATCTTGCTGAATTATGTTAAGAATTTCTGGTTTGAATATAAAATGATTTTATTTAATCATTCAAGCGACGCTGCGACCATACTGTTGTGATATGTTTGTACAGTAAAGAGGCACCGCGTTCACAGCTGAAGTGCATTTCACCACAAGATGGCTAAGCTATGCACGAGGCAATAACAGCAGGACAACATCTTTTATATCAATCTATTGTTCCAAATCCCAGATGCAATGATGCCATCATTAATGCAGATTTATGGTATTTTTACGTGTATATTAGTGATTTATTTGATGTGAGGAAGCTATAGAAAGATTTGTATTTCATTGTCAACTTCCACTTTTGCCAAAGAGTGAGTAATTTAGTTAACGATGGTAAAAAATGTGCAGGATTAAGTGGTTACTATAGCCTATTCGTTCTCAATTCTCTTATATTTTGCAATTTTTTATACAGGTATACTCTCGTGTCTCGATGGTCAAAATCAGGTATGCAGTTATGAAGATGCTGTTGTTTGTCGGTATACCAACAGTAGAAACTTTTGTGTATACCACCAATCTGATCAAATCTCGCCTTTCTGTATCTGTGAAGATGGTCAAGTGCGGATGAGGTAACATGATCTTTATACTATTTAAAAAAAAATCATATTTGGCTAATTATAAAACTCGATTAAAAAAGGTCAATACTGCGTACCTGCCAAATTTAGTTAGTTTGTATTTTTATACCCATCGACATGAATTTAAATTTGATTGTAATATTGAATTTCACAACTTGATAGATTTGCCCGATGAAGTGGTGCTTTGACTATAGAAATAACACATTACAAAAATACGAGACGAGCAATGAAATATGTGTCACATAGGCCAATGGATTGGTGTGTTCGGTTTAATGCAGGAATTCGATTATAAATATGTGTCAATCTTTTACAAAAGTTGCAATGAAGAACCAGACGGACCAAATCTGGTTATTTTGATTTTGAATAATAAGTATCATCTTGTCAATATTGTCAATCCAAAAAGCTGCAATACAGATGAATCTACAACGACACCACCAAACACCGGTCAAGGTGGCGAAGTATCAACAATCGTTCTTGGATGCATCTTGTCTCTTCTGCTTCTGATAGTTATCATTGGAGTAGTGGTGTGGTACCTTCGGAGAAAAGGGAAACTACCTGCCTTCATGAAGAAAGCTTCGTAAGTCTATGTTCTTTTGTATAACAATGGCATGCTTCAGGGGCGGATTAAGGATCTCGAAAAAAGGGGGGACACACACACTAACAAAAAAGGGAAACACTAACAAACGAGCTGATCACACCTATTCATCAATAGAGAATGAGGGTGATGGTGAGAGGAGCGCCCGCTGTATGTTTCGTCGTCTGTATTTTCCAACCACTCGATTGTTCTATGCCAGCAGCACAGTGGGGGGCGGGGGGGGGGGGTCAGGTCAGTTGAAAGTCATATATCTGAAACAATAATTGGTCATGAAAAATAACATTAGTACCTACTTTAGTTCAGGAGATATGAGTTTTCATAATATATAATGAAATTTACATATAATGTGCTATGGTAAACACATTAACTTCCGGTTCAGACACGTGGCTGAATGTATACTTCACACCAAAGTAATACATTGATGTCTTTTGACGTCATAATCATATTTTTGAAAATGTTTGACGTCTTTTATCATGACAATATCAATTTCATTTTCAAAAAACCTATAATTTTGTGTTAGATTGTCTTAAATTTTATGTGCACATTGATTATTATTTGATTTTCATTTGGGAAGTTATTTTTGCTGGTGTAAATTACATTGATTTCATCAATGAAAAAAATATCAAAGTGGATGAAATATTCAGGCATTGAGACTTAAAATATCTAATTTCCATATTAACTAAGTAAAACCTTATATTATAGGCTTATATTTTGTTTCTTTTAGAATACCGAGGGAACCATCTAGTGTTGAGTCGCACGAGATGGGTGAGTACTACCCAGTCTTGTAAAAAATGTTGGAACTGATGAAAATCAATGTGAAAATGAATAATAATGTCTGATGTATTTTATTTTTCACACTTAAACTGATGATCACAGATAAAATACTTTTTTTGTTATCTGTGGTATTAAGTCGAGTAAAATTTTCACTTGAAAAATATTCGGTTCTGTCATTAAAAATGGCATTTGATTCACTATTTATAAACAAGAGCAAAACCAGCAGTGATAGATAGAATAGAAGAATGCTGGCCATTCCGTGTAATTTTTATTCTTATACTATGTTCTTATATTATTACTAATAGTACTAGTTTCGGAGAGACCTCTGCCTCACACGCCTGAACCACTGGTACCCGATGGTGATGAATACGCATACATACACGATCACTGGCCATCAAGGAAACCAACCGAGACTGACACGGGACCGGGGAACCTAAAGCCTGTGAATCACGCAGAAAATGAAGATCGCAGCTATATGAACGTTAAGGAGAATAAGACAGAGAGAAACCACAAGTTTGTAAAAGATGGGCAAGGTTTTGCACCATCTGGGACTGGTCCCGGCTTGCCAGCTACAGAGATTACTTCTAACGAAGAGGGTGATCATACTTTTTTTCCACTGTTGCCAACCCAGAAGCTTCCGTCACAAAACGACAACTCTGTGACACGTACAGCTGATGGTGCCTCTGCCCAAGCGGCAGATACAACCCCTCATTTGACTGAAAATACCGGAAACGATACTCTTCATGTACCCAATGCTGAAAAAGAATCTGACATCAAACAAACAGGCAACCCAAAGAACAGAGAAAGTAGTGAAGACACCCAAATCGAACACGAATATTTCGTGGCGAAGAAAATACAATGTTCAGAAAATGGAGATTTAGAGTATGACGATGTTGAGCCGCCCCTAGCAAATTGCAATGAAAAGGCTCAACATACACACCTAAATATAAAACCAAAGAGAAACGATCAGCCCGACACGGGACCGGGGGAACCTAAGTCTGTGAACCACGCAGAAAATGAAGATCACGGCTACATGAACGTTAAGGAGACTATTAAGAAAGACAGAAACCACAAGTCTGCAAAATATGGGCATGGTTTTGCACCATCTGGGACTGATCCCGTCTTGACAACTATATGGATTACTTCTAACGAGGAGGGTGATCATACTTATTTTCCACTGTTGCCAACCCAGAAGCTTCCGTCTCAAAATGACAACTCTGTGACACGTACAGCTGCTGGTCCCCCTTCCCAAGCGGTAGATGCAAGGTCGAATGAGAGCGCCCCATTTGAGAAGGTCCACAGGGAAGGTGATCATACTTATTTTCCACTTTTGCCAACCCCGAAGCTTCCAACCCAAAATAAGAACTCTGTGACACTTACAGCTGCTGGTCCCCCTTCCCAAGCGGTAGATGCAAGGTCGAATGAGAGCGCCCCATTTGAGAAGGTCCACAGGGAAGGTGATCATACTTATTTTCCACTTTTGCCAACCCCGAAGCTTCCAACCCAAAATAAGAACTCTGTGACACTTACAGCTGCTGGTCCCCCTTCCCAAGCGGTAGATGCAAGGTCGAATGAGAGCGCCCCATTTGAGAAGGTCCACAGGGAAGGTGATCATACTTATTTTCCACTTTTGCCAACCCCGAAGCTTCCAACCCAAAATAAGAACTCTGTGACACTTACAGCTGCTGGTCCCCCTTCCCAAGCGGTAGATGCAAGGTCGAATGAGAGCGCCCCATTTGAGAAGGTCCACAGGGATGGTGATCATACTTATTTTCCACTGTTGCCAACCCAGAGGCTTCCGTCCCAAAACGACAACTCTGTGACACGTAGAGCTGATGGTTCCCCTTCCCATGCGGCAGATACAACCCCTCATATGACTGAAAATAGCGGAAAGGACACTCTTCAGGTACCCAATGCTGAGAAAGAATCTGACATCAAACAAACAGGAAACCCAAGGAACAGAGAAAGTAGTGAAGACACCCAAATCGAGCACGAATATTTCGTGGCGAAGAAAATACAATGTTCAGAATATGGAGATTTAGACTATGACGATGTTGAGTCACCTCTATCAAATTGAAATGAAATTTGACGTCAAATTTTGCGACTTGGAGAAAAGTCGCAGACATGAAATTTGACGTCAAAATTCGCGTCTTTGGGGAAATCTCGGTCGCAGACATGAAATTTTACGTCAAATTTCACGACTTTAATGAAAAGTCGTGAAATTTTCCCTGAAATTTGACGTCAATATTTAGGTCTTGTGTGTCCCTCCAGGGCCACCATAGAATTCAGATGAGGAACCCTGAATCATCTTTTAGACACTTACAAGTGCACCCTAAATATAAGTGCACCTTCAGTTTTCTTAAATGGAAGGTACAACATTGGTAATGTTGGCAAAACTGCTTCTATGAGTATACTTACTCTCTTTGAATCAAGATATACATTAAAGGGAAGGTACAGCATTGGTAATGTTGCAAAAACTGCTTCTATGAGTATGCTTACTCTCTTTGAATCAAGATATACATCAAAGGGAAGGTACAGCATTGGTAATGTTGGCAAAACTGCTTCTATGAGTATGCTTACTCTCTTTGAATCAAGATATACATTAAAGGGAAGGTACAGCATTGGTAATGTTGCAAAAACTGCTTCTATGAGTAAATCAAGATACACGTTTTTTTGTTTTTTTTTTGTTGTTGTTGTTGTTGTTGTATTCTTTATTTTTGGCCACAGGGAAATCCCATGTACAAAGTATGGTGGCTAAAAGAAACCTCACAAATCGGGCAAACGTTCATAACCCTATGTGAAAAAGTCGTTTAAAACATAGCATGGCTGCAACTGGACATCGGTTCATAGCAAAAAAGAGAAAATTTAAAATGAGGCGACGCGCACGGAGACCAAAAAAACGGAGACTTTTTTTACCTTAAACACTGCGCGTTAAATTAAACACGTTTCTGCTTATTATTTTGTGTCGATCGTGAACTAGAAAATAGTTAAAAATGCATTCGGATTTTTCGAATGCTAACACGAAATTTATACGTTAAAATATAGTGAAAATGCTTTCAGGTTTGTTGAAATAAGGACTTCAGACAAAATAATGTTTTCAGGGTTATTGGTTCCTTTGTCAAACTCACATTAAAAGTTAGATTTTGGATAATAATTTTGTAATTATCCTCACCAAATTGTGGTGTCATTTGGTGTCATTTTGGTGCAGTTTTAGTGTAGGCATTATCAAGTAATTGGTGTACATCAAAACCGCACCACGCTGTATATTGGTGTAGTTCTGGTGTACCCCTCAAAATCCGAACCTGAAAATTGTACACTCTGGTGTAGTTCTGGTGCGTTCCAATTGTTTAAATTAGCATCAATACTGCACCAGTGGTGTAGTTTTAGTGCGGTGAGTTTGGTGTATCATTGAAATTGTGTAGTGCTTAAATCCTACACCAAAACCGTACCACATTTTCGTGTATATTAAATTAGCACGATTGTTAACCTTACACTCGAAATTCTACCACCCAATTGCACCTTAACAATTCTCATAAATAAAGCATGGTGCATAATTATTTTTCTTCTAAACTAACCATTTCCTATCTCCGAGTTCAGAAATATTGATGGAAATAGTACAGATTTATCATTATTTACAGGGTAAGGTCTGGTATCATGGTATGGTACATGTACATGGCTCCATACTGTACATGGTGCTTGTACATGTACGTGATGCTATACAAACTAATAACAGAAAATACATTTCTGCATAAAATTACCACCTTGTTAGCTTAAAGGGACAATATCGTCACGATCAACATGGCATGGAATTGGAATGCTAGTTTTAGAAATTAGCTCAGTGACTGAAAATAATACCCACATGATATGATAAGGCCATACGTGTATTTCCGTTGCTGCTGCATATATGGGCCAGTGATTATCGTTCACTGTGTTCATCTTCGGAAACCCATTTCGTGCCCTGTTCTACTCTGACGTGACGATACTGTCCCTCAAGCTGAAAATTACAACATCATGAAAGAATATTCTTTTTGGAATATTTTGGGAAACGTAGAGTTGTGTTGGTAGAGTAGAGGTGTCTTGGATCAATACACATGTATCCTCCGATGAGTCTGTATTAAGATGGCACAGTGATTATCCTCAATTTCTTGCTTCTTCATCACGCATCAATATGAGAGAACTGTTAAGAAAACAAAATACAAAATGATTTGATGAGAAAACAAATACATATATGTAAACAAAAAGAAAAGAAAATGGCTGATAAATTAACAATAGAATTACACATTTTATGTCGACATGAATCTTGGGGATTAAATGGATCAATGTGAGCATACATAGATGACATTTTATCTTACAAGTTATACACACCTCTACAGACACAATCCCACTACTAGACTAGCACACAAACCTTTCAGATCTGTTTTTATAGCCATAATAATGATAAACATCACAACATAGTCAACCTAAATGTAGACACCGTCCTGTATACTTGCATAACGTTAGTTTAGAAAATGTAATATTTTACACGTGTATACATATGCAGCATTAAATATCACTATGCACAACTGGTTGGCTTTGAACAAAATTGTCCAATATACCTATTAAGGTTATACAGTATTAAACGAGCTACATATATTTTGTGAGTCAAATTCATAATTTCTTTGAATTAGGTTATTAAAAAATAAAAACCAACATATTAACTTACCAATGCAGTTATATTACTGAAGATTGCAGAATACAAAGTTTGAAGGTCCAAGGTCCTACACAACTGTACATGTATTATGACATAGGACAGATGATGCATGTACTCATTACATCGGTCACAGCCAAAATTGTTGCATTTTGATTATTTCATATCAAGATTTATGGCAGTACACACAACATATCATGATTTTACCACAAAAATTGCAGAGCCCATTTGAAAACTGCCAACTCATTTTCCAACATGGCTACTAATGCAATGCGTTATGGGACTATACTTTCTGATTTTTCCAAGGACACAGTAAATGTCCTATGAACAATCAACAAAGATTTTGTGGTGCGGTTTTGGTGTAGTGTGAATTTGCTAACAGCTTGTGGTGTACATTTTGGTGTAGTACTCTGTGAACAAAGATTTATTGGTGTAGTTTTAGTGTACATATAATTTTGGTTAAGAGTTTCTGGTGTACATTTGGTGTAGTCCCATTTTGTATGAAGGAGTGGTGCATGTTTGGTGTACATACACCAACATGCTGCACCAAATGAGTTGCTGTACAATGCCTGCAGTGCACTAAATACAGAAACAGAAACACAAAGGCTTAAAACATTTTGTAATGATTATAAACAATATTTTGAAGTATTTGGTATCTAAGATTTGTTCATATTATCTCAGACATATGTAAACAATTTAATTACAAAAATTGTTTTGATGAAGAATGGCCCATTACACTTAAAAAATTAAATTTATGTATTAAAACAACTATAAACTATTTTTTTCCTTAAATGATCATAAATGATCATAGATTTACATACAACATTCTTGGTTAAAAGTTGATGATGGTATAAAATATTCCTTTATGTCTGAGGTGATATCATTTCATCAAAAAATAACTTACACCATCAAACAAACCATATAAAGGGCCACTGGATAGGTACATCAATGAATGTATTATTGGAGTAAACATAATTATAACAAGTGAATTGTTTTGAGACGAACATTTCTCGTTATAGTAGGAGTCAGTATTAGGTCCAGCTGGATATTCGTGCCAAAATGGATATTGTTGGTTAACTTTGTCAAAAGTGATTTGCAGAATTCCAAAATTTAGGGTGCCATTTTGTATTGGTATCTTCGGCCGTCAGTTTGGATTTCGAACTCGCCACAAATAGTTTACTCATTTTCTTATTGATTTACTTTAAATGCTTTAATTATGGTCTTGAAGCTTTAGATATATCATCTGTTTTATTATAGGTAGGGATGAGGCCACCACCTTGGTTTTGAAAAGGTCTCTGCGTAGATAGACAGACAGACCAACCGACAGACAGACAGATAGATAGATAATTAAACCACCACTTAAACCACATTATTAACTGCTCTGTGGTGAAATTTAATGTTTTCTTAAACATTTCATAGAAATGTCATGTGCTTTTATCAAGAAAAAAACGTTTCCAGTTATTCGCCCCAAGCAATTACATGTACACTACCACCTAAATTAATTTAAGTTGTTTCCTTTAAACGTTCCGACATCCTGACAAACATTTCCTAGGACTAATATTATTTCTATGATGAACTGCATAAAATCCGGTAACCGTCTCTAACTCTAAGTTCAATAAATAAACAGAATTGGAGCCGACTTTATTTTTGTCTGTTTTGACAATCTAAATGCAATTTGCGTGTGAATACACGTGTATTGGAAAACAATCAACATTCATATTATTAGTTTTGCCAATGCAACATTTAGGTATACAAGTAGGCCTACTTTAACAATAAAAGGAAATATGTCTAAAATTTCTAACATGTTGAAATCCAAAATGGCAGCCAAGGATACCAATGAAAATAACGGCACCCTAACTATTGCCTTAAGGAATGAAAGCAAAATTTACTCTTCGATGTTTTTACATACATATAATCAGCTTGCTAGCAAGTCAAATTAAAGTAAAACAAATCAAAATGGCTGTCTCTTTAAAATACAAGATGGTTGCCTTGGCCCTACTTATTAATACAGAATAATAAAACTTATTTTTTGATATAAATTATGTGTTAGGAACTTTTACATTTTAGTTAACAAAGCAGCTTTTATGTAAAATAGTGAATATTTATGATTTTTGGAGAATACCAAAGGGATGCTTTCAAATTTATACCACTTCCAATGACTGGATTTGGAAATATGTATTTCATGCTGATAGCAGTAAGTACACGACAGTACAGCAATAAAAATTTGCTTTACACAAATTGTACGTGTTGAAAAGTTAATACAATATACATGAATGAATATTATCAGAAGTCTTATAACCAGGTAATAGACTTCTGATATTATTAATTGTCAACAGACAAAAACTTTAATAGGAAATGAGACGATAAACAAAGACAAGATGATGGCAGAGACGTGACTAATTAAACATTTAAAAGATTAAACTAAAACAATCGCTTTTTATACAAATACGTATCCAAAAGACAGCGTTTAAGTTTTCTTGAAAATGAAGGCAATCTGATGTTTTGAACAGGTTGGTCTAAATCAGTCCTAAGACCGCCCCTGAAGATTAACCTGTCCTTTCCCCGGTGCAAAATTACAGTATACTGACATTTTCATATTGAAAAGATAATGTTGAATGAACATGAAATGTTGAGGACATTTTAAAGTTTTTGTACATTTTGGGAGAGTAAAAAAAAATTAGGCTAATATTCGGGAGATATTTTGGGAGCTTTTTTTGGAAAACAGGTGCTAACGATGAGAGCCTCGATGGTGATTATTTTGTTTTTACTGGGCCAATACTGTGTACGGGGGAGTGGGAAATGATTGTAGAATTGTGTTTATGGTTGTAAAACTAAATTAATGTGTAATTTTGTACTTTGAATGACCATTTTAAGCCTACTGGATATTTTTTTATACCAAGTTCTTTATTAATCATGCATGTTCATTAAAAATGTATTGGCAAAGGTTTTACCGTGCTGTTTGATTATAACCCAACGAATAATGGAAGTAAAGATTGCCTCGGTTTGGCAGTGGATATTGAATTATTAGAGTTATATTTGTAAGTAGGCCTACGTAATATTATTGTATTATCGATTGATTTATCGATTACAGTTGATATCCCCCACTTTGTAGCTATATTTGTTCGGATCCATTTAATTAAAATTGCTCGACATCTCGCATCGACATCTTAAAAGGCGAGGAAAGCACAGACTTCACGCTGCCATTTTGAACATTTCATAAGTGGGTCACGTGATCACTATACAAATTATGCTTTAAAAAATTACGTTACGAGTGCTGTGTGTAAAGTGGTCTATGAAATTCAGCCAGTTTCGTACCCAAGGCGTGTACTTTTATCAAATAAAAATGGAACATGTTTGAAGTGTACTCAAAACCCTTCCCTCTCTATATTAATGATTACTGAGGGTCACGAGGATGTTACTTGCCAGATTGCTATAAATGAACGTAACCTCAAATCGTATTAAGCCTATGTTTATCAAATAAAATTATTCTGCAATACGGTAAAAATGTTTTGTGATTGTTTTCATAGAGTCAATGATCTCAGATTTTGTTTATATAACAAATTACAGCAGTTTTACATTTTGTTATAATTTTGATTCACCGCATGGAAAATCACAACACTGAAATGCATTTTTCCGTTGTCATTGCCTTTACACACGTACTTCCCCTTCCACTAAACATATTATTGAATCAATCAATTTGTGTAAAATACAAATCGAAGCGTCTAAAATAAGAACCTGCAAAAATATTAACCTGCAGCCAAAAATGTAAAAGCCATGTTAAATGCAAAAGCAAAGAATCCAGTGGAAAACGTAATACAAAGAATCAAGTTGCGTAAACTTATTTACAAAAGATGACTGAATATAGCTGTATTTGCACCCTTTTAGAATTTGCAATACATTTACAGAGAAGATAATCATCTTATTAAATTAATTTGCTATTCACAAATTAACATTGCATAATACCATTATTCAATATCAATGGTGCGATGGCTTGGCTCATAAAATAATATACATGTACAAAAACTCCCTCAACTTTGTGTGTGGCTCTATACAAAGACGGCAAATGGTCTACGTATCGTCCTGAGTGCGGCTATAAGCCAGGCACTTCGTGTCTGACGTCACCGTGTTTGATCAGGTATTGCGCGGCGCCCAGTTGGGAACCCATTTCTACAGCAGAATCTTACGGAGAGGTTAATAAAATTCAAACAATAAACAGGCATTTTTTGTTGCAAACTGATGTTTTATACCTACCTGCTTACAATTATGAGTGAAATACTGCAAACACTGTGACTCGATATAAGCACGCACACGTGTGCATGTTGTTTATATGTTTGCAATTGGGTTCTCAACTGAGCGCCGCGCAATACCAGATCCAACACAGTGACGTCAGACACGAAGTGCCTGGCTTATAGCCGCACATGTATCGTCCTTCTCAATGGAGCCGACGTGAGAGGGCGCCATTTACGCAATCAGCTGTCTCCAGCGGGTCGCATGGTTCGTATTTTGGATCAATTCATATTCACACAATTAACGGTAAACCTGTATAGTTTCCGCCAGTGTAAGATCATCGTTTTTTACCCCATACTCAATGGTAGGGTGGTCAAGGTGTTCCAAAACATAGAAAAGGGTATGCATCTGGAAGAATGTGGGTGAGGATTGGATGCAACCGGAAGCATTTCTGGTTTTAAAATGTCTTTATTTAATCATTCAGGCGGCAGAACTGCGGCGATATCGCTATATGCATCTTCTTGGTAATGGTAGTCTCTCGAGCTGAGAAAGAAGACATCACGTTATGCTGTCACGGTGAATCCGCATGTGGCTTCGGAGTCCAAAGGCAGACGCGCACAGGTGGTTAGAAGAGGGGTATGGAACACCGGTAGTTGGGTCGGGAATGGACGATGTGATGAAATTTCACAACGAAACATGTGCGTGAAAGATATTAAAGTGGAAAGTTCGTTGCACAGGGCCGGGACAATCCCACTCTCTCGGCCTCGGAAGTCGGGGTCCAGTGGCACGAAGATCGTTACGTCTTTGATTGCATTGGATGGCCGTGCTGTCTTTTATAGTTATGCCGTATGCAAGCAGCTACAAGGAGCCACGGGTGAGAGCTGGGTGCCCGTGCGGACCAATAGAGGACGAGCCACTCCCGAGGGAGTGTGACAAGCCTCCCCTCTAGAGGTACATACATCACTATATATTACTCTTTATTCATCTGTACGTTTGCTCATTTGAAAATGGTGCCGCAAAATACCATACATCTCAGATTCTAGCATTTTCACTGCTAGAGGGGGATATGATGGCCTAACCTCGTCCTCAGGGTCTACCTCATTCTTGGCCGTCAGAATAAAATCTGAACAGACAATTTATTAATACAATACAAATCACGATTAAAAAGAAAAGAAATAGAAATACAATTTCATTGCTGTATCATTGACTAAAACAAGAAATAGAATGGATCCCAAATTTACAGAACGCTGATTGAATGAACTAGCAAACACCATTTATAAAATTAATTTCATCGAAAAAGAATGACGAATTATGACGAAATTAATTCCTGCAATGCATATGAATAACAATTTTGATGGCCTAATCCCGGCCTCCCTACTGCAGCACACGCTCTTGTTAGTAACAGTGTATCAGACTATAACCCAAACCACATAGGCTACAAGCACAAGTTAAATATCCTAGATTTGTGGGTGTTAAAATTGTCCAGTTCCAGACTGAGAGGGCAGTGGGTAGAGGTATACAGAAATAGCTCGAAAGCCTTGAGGTTGCATTAGGCTACCTCTAACATTTCAGCATTATGTCGCCCTCACTTGGTTGTATGTGCATTATACAGTTCCTGTTTAGATCTCTGCATCGTTTCGATAGTTTTCTCTTTGGTTTAACATTAATGCACATATGATGAGTTTTGTCATCTGGTGATTTGGGCGTCCTCTCTTTATTGCCCTGGTCCGAGTTCCCTTTTTTCAGAGGTAATAATGTATTTCGTGACTGTAATAATGTGTGACACGTTTTGGCCACTGTCTGACCCTTTGGCAATCCCGACGCAAACCGATGGCTCATCGTCATCTGAGGGAAACGATGCCTGGTCCCTATACGATCACCTTGATAATTACATCACAGGCAAACAACCAAATAAGGGCGGGCTCCCAAAGAACGAAATGATGAAAGAAATGATGTAAGTAATGAATGAAGTTGAAATCATTACCTGGGCCTTTAATGTTGCAGTCATGTTGGTCATATTCCCAGAATCCATTGTAAAGATAATACTAGGAAGTGGGTTATTACATCATTATGTACCAGTCTGTAGTAAGCCAATGTTGTCTTTGTACGTGCCTAATTATCCCATAATAAGTTAACTGAATTTAACTGTTTTATTCCAAAATGCAGGAACAAACCACCATAAACAAATCAAGGCGGGTGTTTCCAAAGAGAAAATACAAACGTAATGTTACATTATCAGATGGCAGGTGGATAGTGATTTGAACGGATGGGTTTCAGAAGTTAACATATTTTGCAACACGGGTATTTTTTACATTAATGTCCTGATTATAAGAAATAGAAATTGCTCCCCCTGGCCTTAGTCAAGGAATGCATTTTACATATATCATGTAACATATTCTTCATTAGCTCAGTATACAATGGACAATCAAATAAAAAGTATATTTCATTTTCACAATATCTAGTTCACAATATGGGCATACTCGTTGTTGTGGTGTTAAACCATTATATCTACCAACGTCTTTTAAGAATGTGACGAACATCTGAAACGAGCTAAATGGAATGTATCATTTACACTGAATACATAACATAAATACGGCTCAAACTCATGTTCATTTAAAGAAAATTACGATAAATTCTTAATTTATTTTTCTGGTTAGGATCTTTTCTATTGTCACAGTAAATATTGTGATTGTATACTAATTAAATTAAGATGACTAAAATTACCGCTGTATTATTGGCCGATGAGTCTATGGTTTTCATTATCGAGAGCTCTGTAGTAAATACGTAGGGTCTATCGTCCGGTTTTCTCCCCGTAATTGCACCGCAATTTCCTTTCGAATCTGAAAATTGCCCTTTTTCTGTAGAAATGAAAATAACATGACACATTCATCCTTTTTGCTTTTTGTGTATCCTTCAAAGCAAAAAGCAAAAATGAAATTACCTGTACAATAGCGTAAAACATTTGTTTTATTATACACAGAATATATACATCTTTAATGTTTTAGATTGTTTTAATTGTACTGATGTAAAAAGACTCGGCTTTTTAGTGTACGCAAAGTTGGACATTTGTTAGTATACTCAGAAAAATAGTAATTACATATGTATTTTAAAATCGAAATATATTTTTATTGTTTCATTGTACTGGTGTCGAAATAGCTTTTATAATGTTTGGAAATTTAAGTTGGAAATTTGTTTTGTACACAAAAAATAGTAATTACATACATAGGCCTATTTTAAATCGTATATGTATTTTATCGTCTATATCATTGAGTAACTTCCATTCTGCAGCGTCTTACTTCAATAAAGATAAAACAATTGACATGTGAAAGATGCAGCTCATTACGTTGTGTCGTTAACAAGAAAATAGTGACAATGCATTCAGAAATCTTGACTGCTAATGATTGGCTAATTGAACTTAAATCTGGCCATGAGGGCTCTTTTGTTTTTACAAAGTACCATCAACCTGTGTAGAAGTTTGGCCTCGAAAAGGTTTGGCTTCGGGGAAAATAACATATTTCCGCAACTGTTCATCAGAAAGGAAATGTTTTGGTAATCAGGACTTACAACATCAGATCTACCTTCTATGGTTTCAGATTAAAATATAAAATTAGTCATTAGACTCTCACCGTGATATACATTACTATACTTTGTAAACACCAAATGATGTCCATGCAGTTTGATTATAACAAAATGTTGCTGTCAGGGGTGGAACCAGGGTCTCGAAAACGGGGCAAAAAAGACTGGGACGGTACACTGCCAAAAAGAGGGCCACACAAACAAACGTATGGTAAATTTGCTAGTGTAAATTTGCTGTAATTTTGATGTTTATTATCAAAATTCTGACGCACATAATTGGGTTGTAAGTTTTGACTATTCTCAAACACTGTGGCACATCAATAGAAATATCTCAAATGATGTTTGATATCATTGTTAACATTACACCAAGTAAGTTTCATGTAAAGCAGTGAATATGTATGCTTTCCTGACAATACCAAGGGTATACACGGCCATTGACCATAAATTATCTGCCTCCGTAAATGTATTTCTATTTTATGAAGCGTTTATAACTGATGACGGGATGACGTATATCAGGCTGGCGTATATAATTTAAGCCGAGCAATAATGCACATATTTGGCCAAATTCAAGATGGCCGCCAAACACATTTTTGTTATTATAGTTTTCCAAAATGATTGGCTAATTGAACTTAAATCTGGCCACGAGGGCTCTTTTGTTTTTACAAAGTACCATCACCCTGTATAATAGATGTTTAGCCTTGAAAATGTTTGGCTTCCGAGGAAAATATCCAACAGATTTCCGCAACTATTCATCAAAACGGAAATGTTTTGGTAATCAGGACTGACAATGTCAGATCTACCTTGTATGGTTTCAGATTAAAATATAAAATAGTCATTAGACTCTCCGTGGTATACATCACTACACTTTGTTAACACCAAATGCCGTTTGATTATAACAAAATGTTAATGCTATCAGGGGTGGAACCAGGGTCTCGAAAATAGAGGGGGGGGGGGTGGGAGCACATGGCTAAAAGACCGGGGTACACTGCCAAAAAGGGAGAACACAGACAAACGTATGACAAATTTGCTACTGTATTGGTTAGGCCAAGGGATTAATTGTTTTGATACATGTTTTCTATGATGGAAGATAGTAGCCCTTATGTGGCCCCACCGCCATGCATCGACATTACCATACTAACTTCTTTTATCAGTATGACCCCATGTTACCATGTAATGTACCATGTACCTTAGATCCATCCATGTAAAGAACAAAGACAGAACAATTATGTGACCATAATTGTTATGTGCATCACTTTCATGCTGGCCCATTCACACCATATGTTTTCGCGTTCCACAGCAGTCATGTTGGGCCATACTTCCAAGTACGCTTTCACGATCTGTTTTCATATTAAAAACTCTCAATCCAACGACCTTTTGCTCTAGCTTTTGCTCTAAGCGTGGTTTCCGTCCTCACTGTAGACGTCAACCTGCCCGCTTTGTTGTAGGTTTATTATATTATTACAAAGCATCAACTGATGCGAGAAGTATGTTCACCTCAGCTCGTACGGTTACAGTATCCGGGCCGAATTGTATTTCAGTAACTTCCTCCTTTCTGTTTGCATGTAGTGCACGTTAGGTTTACAGTTAATACAGTCATTCTCTTGGAGTAAAATACACTTCTCAAGCAAGAACCATCGCGACAAGGTACACCATGGCAGAGAAGACAGGATCACTTAGGTTTAGTTTTAAAGTGTTCATCATGTTAGTGTTGTTGACCAACTGTTGTTCAGCACAGCAAGGAAATCTTCCACCAGAGTTCAGTGATAATATTATTAACCAGATGACACGACATTTCTGCGATGGGTAACGTTATTATACATTATAGTAATGGGAGTGTACACATTGCCCAATTACCAATTTGATGAGTTATAATTAAACAAATTTACTTGATGTGAAGTTGGTAATGGTACCAAACATTATGAGATATTATTTTTTCTGATATGCTGTCATTTTTTATAACACGTGATAAATGTATTACACATTTGAAATGGATCCATTTCCATGTTAGAATGCATGCAAACACATCTGAAGGCATTTTCAATGTATTCTCGTTAACGACACAATGGAATAAGCTGACACGCTCACATGTTGGTTTTATACATATCTCTTGATTCTTATTATGGAGACATTTATAGACCTTTCACCAATCTTCGGTTTGAAGATTCATGATAGACATGGCAGTGACCCACTTAGATTTCACATAACCCAAGGATACTGGAGGAATTTCACCGCCTGTGCAGCTTAGGAGGAAATTAAATAATGGTCAATGATACGCCATAAATGGGTCTCAGACCGCCCCTCCCATGGTACTTTTAATATCATACAATAAATATCCATCTCAACTGAGTTTTGTTATGAGCACTAGGACCCTTAATTGACCGTGAAATTTTGGGTGCTGAGCAAATGACATATATAATCCCATAACAATACAATACAGTTATTTGTTCACGGTGAAAACCGAGGACCTCCTATTGTTCTCCTCTTTTGTTCCCTTTGTTTGCCATCTCCCATTTGATTTGTACACGTTTTTCAAGCAAGGACATTTTCAAAAAATAACCACAAACCGCCATTGTTATAATTAGTCCTCAGTTTACGCCATAAACAAACACGTGCTTGTACCCATTGTCCTCGTCACCAACACTTTGCATGTAGACCAGAGATTAACGGTAGTGGGTATTTTTTATAAAATGTCTGTAAATGCATCCAACAACCAATGAACCCATGGTCCTCGTCACCAACTCTGTAAATGCATCCAATAACCAATGGTCCTCGTCACCAACTCTGTAAATGCATCCAATAACCAATGAACCCATGGTCCTCGTCACCAACTCTGTAAATGCATCCAACGACCAATGAACCCATTAAGGTTGCACCATTTACTGTGTCGTTAACGAGAAAATAGTGAACATGGATTCAGATTATTGGTATTTATTGTATAATGTGGAAATGGATCATTAGCTGATGATCTATTTATAGAATAATCTCTCAGGATGTTTGGTACCACAACCATCGCAAAACCAAGTAAGATGTTAGATAATAATGCCCTCAGTTAAATTTTGAACATTTCAAAGGGAATTGATACTGCAGACTCCCTATGATGCATTATGTCACTCTACACGGCCCTACTCCCTACCCTCCTCAAGAACAGAAGAAAACAAATGGGGGGGGGAGGGCACAAAAAAAAATTGCGCACAGGAAAATACATTACTTACAAAAGAGGAACATCGTCGAAATTCTGAAACGTTATATGTTGCGTTTTAATTTGTCCACTAGTTGGTACACTGGTCCAATAATGCGGAGGTTGCGCAGTCTACTTCAGTATATGTCCCGGATCGAAAATTAACCCCAAAAGCATTTCCCTAACAAACAATAGATTACAGTAACAGTATAGTGTTCCTATATTATGGGAAAGGTTGAACAGGAAAAATCTTCCTCCCAGTTAACTGATATTTGTTTATGAAAGTATCCGACCACCACTTTATTTATTTGCAACAGCTAATTCTTTATTTATTACTTTATTATTTTGTACATCCTAGCATAAAGTATACATTAACGTGGACATTGATGGATGACTTGGGTCATTTTAAAATGATTTAGACTGGTGAATTTACGCATGGTCCTAGAACATAATGAACGCAAATCATGTTTGAAAGTAGACGGTTAAATTAATCAAACGCATGTCAATGTCTTTCTTGACAGGGAAACCAGTGGGAATAACTGTCAGACAACAGATACCGGTACACCCAGGGATCTTTGCAGACAGATGTTGAGCCCGAACGGTTGCCGATCAGAATGCTGGAATAACAACAACTTAGGTTTGTCAGATTTAAAATGTAACATCACATTTTTAAACGTTAAATACTGATAAGGTTTTTGCTTTAATCGTAGCATTGTGGGTACACAGTACTGAGCTACGTCACTGAATGGCAAACTGTTATCAATATTATTTAATATCCCCAACACTATTGATTCCCATAAATATGCAAATAAATTGTGGTACAGCTGTTGGGATATATATGTGATACTCGGGATTTGAGAACAAATTAAATGAGGAAGGCGGCTTTCCAAGGTTCAATAGTTTATTCTGTGAATAAGACGAAGAGAATATAAAATGGTGATTCGTCTCTAACGGAAAAATGGGTTGTGAGATTACAATAATTAAACGTACAATTATTTACAAATTATTTACAATATAATGTCGGCCTGACTCGAAAATTAATTGAATTAGAGAAAAGGTAAGACTTCTATTCGAAATTATCCTTACTGTATATAGTTACTAGTTTTGTCTACGGTACATTTAAATAATAGTAAACAATGACTTGAACGGTAGAACCATATCTTATAATTGTCATAGGAGGGTTCCTTTAACTGTCACCTCTTAAAATAAATATGCAATTCGAATCATTATCAAAATCAATTAATTTATCTAAGTGACTAATTATGGTACTACATAATTTACAAAATAACACTTTACAAAATAAGTGATTTGATTTAGTTTTCATTTCCCGCGAAAACCTCGGTGCCGGCCGCCATCTTGCCGCTGCACCTTTTTATGGAATAAACGGAATAAAACTTACAAAAAAATAACAAGGGAAACTTGGTTTGAACCTTGATTAAATGCATGAGATATCGATTGCGAATTATAAACCAAAACTAGAGGTATTCAATACAATTTAGAGGTATTCAATACAAATACTATACTATGACATGTTGGAAAATACAGATTCCGGTATTTTCTTAAATGGAAGATTTACAGTAAAGTATTTAGTGAAAATACACTCGATAAGTATAATATGCAATATTAAAGAGATAAAATAAAGAAATTATTATTACCTGTGAATAAGACGAAGAGAATATAAAATGGTGATTCGTCTCTAACGGAAAAATGGGTTGTGAGCAGGACGTATCGTTGGTGGCGTCAAGCAGTTTGAATAATGAGATTTGGCGGATGAATAATAAACATGAATAGTTAGATAAAAAATAGATCCTTATTTAAACATAACGAAAATTATATTTAAAAAAAAATAGTGGGGGAATTACTTTACCACTGTCACATTGTCCCCTCGCTTAAAAAAATGTCATCCTAGACATTTTGTCTAACACATAGATATTATAATACACATAACCATTATTATTGTTCTGATACGAACTATACAGAAATTATTTGCAAAGGTCTGTGTTTTGTTGATCCGTTGCAATACTCTATTATTAATGAACAAAACTTGACAGGCGCCTTTGTCTTGTTAGGATTAATTATACAGAGTCCAGAAAAATTACCTACTATGGAACTTAAAACAAAAATACGATGGTTCTTCGCGTGATTCACCATTATTAATCAAAAGAAAACAACTTTGACTGTCAAGTTATTTCATTTACGTTTTACTACACAATAAATTTTATAAATTCATTACTACAAAAAAAAATATACTTGCTATAAGGTCAAACGAAATATTACTCTTTTGCGGCTAATCGGAGATAGACATTTCTTCGTGTCTTTGCCATTTCTGGACTTCTCCATTTTGCCCAAATCCTTCTTCCTGCTTCTAATCTATTTCTATAGGAAATCTCTGCTGGTTTTGTTTTGCAGGTTTCTACTACTTGATGCAATTTGTTTTGACCAAGGTAATCGTAGGTGAACCTAACTACTGGTTTCCTTATTCGCTTTGGTCTACCAGTCTCCTCTGTATCTATTATTATGCTTTCAGTCAGATGTTCAGGCGAGAGCATGTCACTGACGTCATCTAACTGTGACTGCGTGGTGACGCCCCTTGATTGTTCGATATCTCTTGTGTCATGTTCTGGCTCTGAGGAAGTAACCTGAGATGGGTTCGAGACTGAAGGGCCCTGTGAGAAGTCTTCAACGGTTGACAATAAGGGAGAAGTTATATGTTGAGGCTTTTGTCCAGTTTCCATTTCTGGTTGAATGGCTACTGGCAGAAAGGCGATGTCTATTTCTTCCTATGGCTCTTCCTCCGTCTCTTTTTGGATCGAATTATTTTTAGTATGTTCGTCGTGTTGAGTGTAAAGTTGCTTGTCTGTTTCATTGTCTTTAGGCTTTTCGTTGTTTTGTAGCTTGCTCTGTTCCATCGGCAGAAACATACATGGAGTTAACAGATTTCGATGGAGTTTTCTTTCCTTTCCACTTTCCAGTGAGCGGACTGTGTACACTGGAAGATTAGGCTGCTTTGAGATGACAATATACGGATTTGGTTCCCACCTATCTCTTAGTTTCTGAGTCCCTATAACGTGTTTGTTTTGGACCAAAACTCTGTCACCTAGCTGAAGGGGTGCTTCTCGAGTTCCTCTGTCGTATAGTCGTTTTTGTTTGCTCTTGGCATTTCTTACAGCGTCACTTGCTGTTTTATAAGCGTGCTGCAGGCGGTCTCTTAAGTTCTCTACGAACTCGTCATAGGTTGGTTGGTCCTGATTGTTTGTTCCGAGACCAAACATTAGATCGATCGGCAGATTGGCGTCTTCCAAACATTAGAAAAAATGGGGCGTATCCTGTCGAGTCGTGTCTGGTTGAGGTGTAGGCGTGTGTCATGGGACCAACGTACTGTTTCCAATTCTTCTTTTGATCTTCTTCTAGAGTACCTAGCATGTTGAGGAGAGTATGGTTAAACCTTTCGGTTTCTCCATTCCCTTGAGGATGGTAGGGTGTGGTTCTACTCTTCTGGATCCCCGAAACTTTGCATAACTCCCGAATTAATTGACTCTCAAAGTTGCGTCCCTGGTCAGCATGTATACGTCGTGGAAACCCGTAGTGTTGAATAACATCTTCCCATAATATTTTCGCCACGGTGTCTGCCTTTTGATCGCGGGTGGGATAGGCTTGAGCGTACTTTGTGAAGTGGTCTGTGATGACGAGAATATTTTCATGTCCGCCTTTAGATCTTTCGAGCTTGAGGAAGTCAATGCAGAGCAACTCCATTGGTTCACTGGTGTGGATTGAAACTAACGGGACTCTTGCTTTTGTTTCTGAAGTTTTACGCAGACAGCATCTTTTGCAACTTCCACACCATTGCTTTACATCTTCTGTCATCTTAGGCCAGAAAAATCTGGATCGGACCATGTTAAGCGTCCTGTCAAAACCCATATGGCCGATATCGTTGTGTAAGCCTGTCAGGGCCGTATTTCTGTACTGACGGGGCAAAACCAACTGAAATGAGACTTCTCCATCTGTTGACTTTCTTGTACGGTAGAGGATGTCCTTTCTCATGCGAAGTTTGTCCCATTGGCGAAAATAAGGTATACACCCGGGTGGCTCTCGCAGCTTCTCTGTTTGGTTTGGTCGTCTCTCTTTCTCAAGATGAAGTATAACTCTTCCGATGTGAGGGTCATCTCTCTGAGCAATGGCCAACTCTTTATGAGAAATTGATGGTAGGTCTGTGTTTGTTTCCGATTGTGGTAATTTAGCACGCTGTCTGGTAGAAACCTGGTATTGTGATAATGTACGCTCCATGAAGAGGGGGGACTCTTGTTGGTAGCCATTACAGATAACATTGACAACATCGGTAGGGATTGTTACGGCGTCTTTGCTGAATTCGATGGATGTCCTAGTTGGTTCTGGGTTTTCCTTCCTTGAAAGAGCGTCAGCAGCCGCATTGTTCTTCCCTGGCTTGTATTTGACGGAGAAATTAAACTGAGAGAGCGCAGCAACCCAGCGTTGTCCTTTGGCGTCCAACTTCGCTGTGGTCGTAACATACAACAGAGGGTTGTTATCTGTTAAAACGTGTATTTGGGCGCCTAGGAGGTAGTCCCTCAGTTTATCGGTAATTGCCGATTTCAAAGCAAGGAATTCCAGTTTATGCGCCGGATATCGCTTTTCAGATGGCGAAAGACCTCTGCTTGCGTAGGCAATTATTCTCTCGTGGCCATGTTGGATTTGGCTAAGGATGGCACCAAGCCCCGTGCCAGACGCATCTATCTGGAGGATGAACGGTAGGTTATAGTCGGCATAGGCTAGTATTGGTGCAGTTGTCATCAGTGTCTTCAAGGTATTGAATGCTGCCTGACACTTGGCTGTCCATAGTATGGTGGAGCTGGTGGTGACGATTTTCGTTTGCCCTTTTTATTTCGTCTAGGATCACCTGAGGTCAGTTCGTAAAGTGGGGCAACGATACTTGAGTACCCTTTGATGAAACGCCTACAGTATCCAGTAAAACCAAGGAAACGAAGAAGTTCTTTGCGTGTAGTAGGTCGTTGCCAATCTCTAACTTGTGAAATGTTATCTGGGTCTGTAGCAATACCATGGGCAGAGACTACGTGGCCAAGGTACTTGACTTCCTTTTGAAGGAGATTGCACTTCGATGGTTGTAACTTCAGACCATGTTGTCGCAAACAAGAAAATACCTTGTCTAGGCGCTGAATATGCTCCTGAAAGGTGGCAGAGAAGACAATTATATCGTCTAAATAGAGAAGACAGGTGGAATAATTCAGATCTGCCAAACAGGTAGTCATGAGTCGCTGGAAGGTTGTTGGAGCATTCTGTAAGCCGAATGGCATTCACTCATAGAGTCCCGAGGGTGTAGTGAATGCCGTCTTGTGTTTATCTTGCTCTTCCACCTCAACCTGCCAGTAACCGGATGTTAAGTCTAGGGTGGTAAAAATTGAAGCATTCCCCAGAGCATCTAGGGCCTCCTCAATGCGAGGAAGAGGAAATGCATCTCTGACGGTTCTGCTGTTAAGCTGTCTGTAGTCTATGCATAGCCTCAAGGAGCCGTCTTTCTTGTGAGCTATAACTATAGGAGACGCATATGGCGAACAGCTTCGACGAATGACTTCCGTTCTCTCCATAGTTGCTAGCTGGTCCTTTACAGCTTGATAAAGTGTTGAGCAATCCAGATGAGCAATCCTCAAACAAGACGCACTATTTGGTAGACCTTCGACTATGACAGTATATGGATGGCCGATTGGGTTGGGTGGGGCTTGGCACATTATTTCTACTTCCTCCCCAGGTTGTATCTTAACCTATCCTTCCTTCGTGCTCGGCAGACTCAGTCGAAGTGATGGTATTGATATATGTCGTATGCCAAGCGGTGTTTTCTATATAAAGTTGTTGCATAAAGTCGATACCTCTGGGTAACTGTTGGTCCTGCTTGGATGCACGGATAACGTTTGTACCAATTAAGACAGGGACGTATCTCCGATAACTGTCTGTAGGGACCACGAACACGGGTACGTCTTCGTAGGTGATCCCAATAACCGTCAGAGAGATTGGAACTACTCCTAAGTAGGGAACTTTCTGGCCATTGGCTCCTTCTATGATTACGTCAGCTGATGACAACTTGACGTCCCTCAGTTTTGGATGTCCTTTCCATAGGTCTTCTGTGATAGATGATATCTGGGAACCAGAATCAATAAGTGCCTTGTAATTAACACCACTTATCTCAACATAGTCTTCGTTGTGGGGGCCAATTAAACGTTGGTGGTCCGTCTCTTGTTCGTTTGATTGAATTAATGTTGATTTAGAAGCAGTGTGAACTATTGGGCTGGATTCTGGGCGTCCAACGGTTTGCCCTGACCGTTGGCCCTTGAAGTTTAAAGGCTGCATCCGACATCCTCTTGCGATGTGCCCTTCATGGCCACAACGGTGGCAGATGAAGACTCTTGTGTCACCTTGCAAAGAGTACGTATCTTGATGCTGTGGTTGTTGGTAATTGTGTTGCTGTCGAGGATGATACATCTGTTGCTGTTGTGGGTGATACATCTGTTGCTGTTGTGGGTGATGCATCTGTTGCCGTTGTGGATGATACATCTGTTGCTGATGTCTGGAGGTTAAGTGTTCGACGGTCCGGGCTAGCTCTTGGAACTTCAGAATAAGACTTTGAATGATATCTTCGGAGGTTTGTTGTTGTTTGCCTGCGTGCTGAGTATCAGGAGGGGCCATCTGAGTCTTTGGGGGTAGCCTTTGGTTGCTTTTGTTGAACATGCAACGGAAGAGCTGTTGTTTTGCCCGCTATGTTACTGAGGTTGTGTTTGTGCTTTGGAGTCTGGCTTAGATTTGAAGGCTGCTGATGTGCGAGCTTCTCTGTCGATTTGCCTTAACTCGATTTGTAACTCTCGAAAAGCCATCTCTCTGGGTTTCATCGGTGCCAGTCTACTGGTAATTTTGTCGTCGTTTACTCCTCTCATGAGTTAGCATTTTATTTCGATTTGGCATAGGCTGATTTCTGTTCATTCTTTCCTCAACGGTTCTAAGGGTGGCCTCTAATTCGACTGCGTAGATCCCAGGTGATTCGTTCGGAAGTCGGAACCTTTCGTAGAAATCAGCCAGTGGGTCGCCAAGCATTGAGATGTTTCCAAACTGAGCTCTTAATTCAGCATAAGCCTGACTCGGTGTCTGTTGTTCAGGGGGGAGGTTAAGGACCAGCTTTCGTGCGGCTCCCCCGAGGTATCTTACTATTGTCCCAAACTGCATATGCGTCGCCATCGATGTGCTGTCAATCAAATACTTTGTATCTCGGATCCAATCGTCAATACAAATATTTGGTCCTTCACGTCCAGTATAGATGGGAACACTCTTCACTTGATGAGAAGGCATGAGGTGAATCTGACTTGAAGAAGATTGGGTTTGATTGCCCAAGTGATGATGAGTTTCGGGTGAGAATCTCGGGTGCGTGGGTGTAGAGGAGCTCTGTCCAGGGGCTGTACGGGCTGTAACATCACGGAAGGGAGAAAAGCTCTGTCTAGGGGCTGCACGGGCTGTAACATCGAGAGGAGCCTTCGGTCGTTGTTGAGAATGCTTACTTTCGGATAGTTGACGTTCCATCGCAGCTATGTCTGCCAGAATCTGGTCGCCAAGCGGTTTCAGGTTTTGGAGGTCATCTAGTGTCGGACTGGTATGCGGACTGGTTCGATGGGTTTGTGCATGAGTACCAGTGGAGGGGTGGAATGACGAAGTTCAGCTTGGTGGTGGATGGCCACGAACAGTAGTTGGGGTGGGGAAAAATGTTCTTCGGTTCGCCTAGAGGTAGCCATATTACTCGATTGTAAAATTATACAGAGCGTTCTGAGGAAAAGTGCTGTCAGATATAACATTTAATCCAATTTGATTGATCAGAAATAAGTGATTTAGAATTGATGGGAATAGAAAAAAAATTATCAGGTTCAAGCACAGTAAAAAAAACGATTGATGTACCACAATTCAATAGAAGTAATAAATGACGAGCATAAATTGGTTAAACCTCAATCAAATATAAATCAATAAACATCAAATCTGAAATCGGTATAATTAGTCACAAATCAAACGTCAATCAAGTAACTCAGTGAAAGATCAATTAAAATAGAATGTTGCTGGCAAATTTTTACCTCTTCTTAAAATTGTAAAGTGTAAAAGAGTGATGGTGCAATCCCATTCAGTGACACTCCATCTTTGTTGACTTGTATTTGTTTTTCAATATGCATTTGTCATACAAAATTGAAATACAGTAGATCCATATCTGACTATTACCAAAATTTGTCCATTTGACAATAAATATGTTGTGGGAATAGTAGGCCTTTGGTTTGAAGGTACCAATAATAACCGATGGGTCAGAATTGAGAGATTTGTCGAAGAGACAGGATATTTTTATATCCTTTAGTAGCAATAGCTAAGCTTTCATGCCTTACTCGGCAATCATCAGTTGCAATTAGTGGTTCCGAAGAGCCGGGTTGTCTCCTGTCTTGTAAGACAAAGGAATGATGTTTTTATCAAACAGTTGGAATGTTTCCGTTTTATATGAGTGAGAAAGTTCGTTGATTTCATGTGATTTGTTCCTCTAGTAAGGAAAGCAGAACGTTGAGTGTTTCATCTGGTTCTTCAAGGAAGCCAGAGTCGTATGGGGTGGGAGTGAGTTTCTCGGTTGATCCTTTTGGATCAGTGTTTGTGAGATTTGCTCGGATTAGTTTCTCCCGAATGTTTTGGGCCTTTCTGAATGCAACAAAAGGTTGTTTTGGAAATATTTCCGAAAGTTGTTTGTTTTGTTGTATCAGCGGCCAGTGTTTGTTTACTGCTTGTTTCACATCTTTGTGGTTAACGAACGGATTATAGGTTGTTGAGAAAACCAGTGGTACTTCCTTGCTTTGTTTACCTTTTGGTGGTTTGTGAATCAGTTCGGCTCGGTTTGCCAGTGACACTTTGCGTGTTGCATTGTTTATCTCAAGTGGAGTATAGCCTCTGGCTGATAATTTTTGTGAGAAAATCTTGACCTTTTTGACGAAATCTTCCTCATTGTTTGTATTTCTCGCATATCGGAGAGTTTCTCCGTAGATAAATGCTTTGAATACATGGGGTGGGTGTGATGAGGTCTTGTGTAGAAACTGATGTGTTTCTGTTGGTTTGGTGTACACTTTTGTGTCAAAAAAGCCAGTTTCACGGAAACGTTTTCCTTTGAAAATGGTTAGGTCAAGATAGTTGATTGAGGTTTTTGAGGCCTCGTATGTGAATTTGAGAGTTGGATGCATTTGATTCATAGTGTTAATGAGATTTGTGAAATCTTCCATTTTGCCACTATAGATGACTAGTATGTCATCTCTGTATCTCCACCATGTTAGGATATGTTCAGCCTGTTGTAGGATTTTGTTTTCGAGATCATGTAGTGTTATGTCACATATTTCCGGACTGGCTGTTGAGCCCATTGCACAACCGATTTTCTGGAGGAAAAATTTATCTCCGAATTGGAAACAATTTTTGTTGAGTATGAGTTCCAGATGTTTTCGGATGTAGTCGGATGGTGGTTTGTTTATGACATATGGGTGGTTGGTTCGGTCGAGGGCATCACATACACAAATTATTGCCTCGGTTTGGCGGATATTTGTGTACATTGAAACAACGTCAATACTTGTTATAAGCACATTTTGTGGGAAGGATTTTCCTTCTACATGTAGTTTCCGCAGTATGTCTGCTGTGTCGCGGACGTAGGTTGGTTGGGCGGTCACTATTGGGAGTAGAAAATGATCTACAAATTCTGAAATTTTGGTGGTCGGACTCGAGCATCCACTTATAATTGGTCTTCCAACAAAGGGTGTGCCTGTTGGCGGAGTTTTATGAATTTTCGGTAGAAAATACATAGTTGGAATGTGACATGCCAGTGGGCTTGGATCGAGATATGCCAAAGTGTGCTTATCTATGTGGTTGTTTTTGTGCATTTCGGCTAGGATATTGTGGACTAGACGGATGGTTTCTGGTGTTATGTCTTGGTCGAGCTCGGTATAGTGCTCTGATTCAAGATGTTTCTAACCAACCTGTAGGTAGTCTGTACGGTTCAAAATGCAAATGCCTCTTCCTTTATCGTAAGGTTTGATCACGATTTCAGGGTTGTTTCTCAAATTTTTGAGGGCTGTTATTTCAGGGCTTGCCATGTTCTTTTTCTGAGTTCTCAGACGGATATGAGCAAGTTGATATTTTGTGGCTTCCAAGTATTGTTCGAGCGTTTCGCTCTGTGTGGTTATTGGATGCCAAGTGGAAGGTGGTTTAAAAGGGTGGGTTTTGGAAGTTTTGTTATGCATTAAATATGCAATTCTCATTCTTCTTTGGAAGATATTGATGTCACTCAACGGGTTGGTTTAGCAGGTGTTGGAACAAAATTTAGACCTTTACCCAGTGCAATTTTCTCCATTTGAGATAGTTTTACAATGGATAGGTTTGTGATAAATTGTTCACTATTTTCTGCTAATGTAGTCATTTGACTAGTATGGTATTGTTTGGTTTTATTCGAGCGTTCAAGTGAAAATCGTTTTGATTTTCGTTTTGATTGTGAATGTTTCGCTTCTTTGGAAAATTTCCTTTTAGCCATGGTAGAGAGATAAATTTATATCTAGTAGTGTGTTATACGTATCTAATAATAATATATACTTTTTGTTCGTATTATATTAACGATAGTGATAATAAAGCAATGGCAGGATGAATCTCTTTTGAGAAGATGTGGTAGTCCTGAAAAGGACCGGTTTTAGTCTTGAAAAAAGACTGGTTGGTTTAGAAGGAGCGGTTTAGACTCACTCTCTTGGTCGCTTCTTCCCCCGTTTCGGAGGTGGTTTTGGCCTGGTGAAGAAAGCGTATAAACTCTGTGCTGTATGCAGTTCTCTTAGGTCTGTGAAGTGCTCTATCAGTTCTTGTTGCGCCAACTTGGTAGCCTTCAACAGCCGTTGTTCGATGTCCTCGGCCTGGTGGTTATACTCCTCCAACGTTAGTTTGGTAAAAGCGATGGCGGCCCTGTTGCTGAGTCTATTCCAATTGTCCTGGAAGGACTTTCGGAAAGTCAGCCCACGTTGTGGATGAGGGGGTCGTGATGCTTTCAGAATGTAATGTGGAGGAGTATCCCGTTGGATGGCCCTCGCTAGCGTGTTGATTTGTTTGGTGATGTGGATTTTGGTAGTTGTCAGATTGCTGACTGTACTAGCCAAAATCTTCACACGTTTAAAATCGGTTTCTGCTAGTCTGGGTTTATCCTTGGGTGTTGATTTCTCGTTCAGCTCGAAGGATGTTACCAGCGTTTCCTCTAGGAAGTCAATCAGGGGGCGTTGTCCGCTCGTAAACTGGCTTGACTCCGGGGATGCAGGTGAAGTGGCAGTTGAAGGCGACTCTGGAATCCTTGATGGGGAAGGTGTTGGTGAACGTCGTTTGAAAGAGCGGTGTTTCAGAGATCTGCTGAGTTTGGTAGACATTTTGTCAAAATGTTCTTCGGTTCGCCTAGAGGTAGCCATATTACTCGATTGTAAAATTATACAGAGCGTTCTTAGGAAAAGTGCTGTCAGATATAACATTTAATCCAATTTGATTGATCAGAAATAAGTGATTTAGAATTGATGGGAATAGAAAAAAAATTATCAGGTTCAAGCACAGTAAAAAAAACGATTGATGTACCACAATTCAATAGAAGTAATAAATGACGAGCATAAATTGGTTAAACCTCAATCAAATATAAATCAATAAACATCAAATCTGAAATCGGTATAATTAGTCACAAATCAAACGTCAATCAAGTAACTCAGTGAAAGATCAATTAAAATAGAATGTTGCTGGCAAATTTTTACCTCTTCTTAAAATTCGAGGACAAATAATCAGTATAAATCGATGTCAAAGAACAATTTAGCAAGAAATGCAAAAATGTTAAATACAATCAAGAAATGTCTGTTATCGATAATGTACAGTGTCGCAAGAGTTGTGGTATTCTGATTTGCACAGAGATGGTACTTGAAGCTTTGGGAAGATCGACAATTTAAATCTACGCCTTATACGCCTTAAAATACACAATCTTATAGAGTGGGGGTTTAAGGTAATCGAGCGTAACGTAAGTCTGTTGCACAGGGTAATTGCAATACAAAACAAACAATAATGAAACGAGATTTCTGATAATTGGTGGAAATCGTCCCACCTGTTATGCAAGGATCAGAACACCACTAAGTACAAGCTTTATATGGACACCTGATTTGGTGTGATAATCAAACAATGAATAAACTATTGCTTTTGTACCTTTTGAGCACTTGTGTCTTGCGTCTGGACTAATGGATCACTGACACCGGAAATCTTGAGCTCAGCGATTGTGTTTTAGAGTTTGACTCGGATCTATTCCAATTGGCTTTGCTGATGCCTATAGTTCCGTGTGATCACGATTGAAATACAGTTCCCTAATGGCAAATTCTTCAATCTTCAGCACGTAGGCTAAATTCAGTTCATATTTAGTCTTCGCGAATGTCTTGGCTATATCCTGGATTATTAAGGCGAAATTGCACAGACCGCAGTTCTAATGTATCTCACGCCAATGGCGTAGTTGACCTGGTCCTTCAGTAATGCACCACAGTAAATCCAAGGATCTGCCGACAGTGTACAACGTCTAGGCCTGTTCGTCAGTGGGTGGGTGGGTGTAGGGTTCATATGAAGGGCTCATCGGAGGGCATCGTATCTTGCTGGCTTTTAATGGATATGACAGGAACAACTCATGCGATAACATGTAAGGTAGGTAGCAGGTCTTGGTGGCCGTCGATTATTCCCTCATTACCCGGATCTTCCACCATATGTGATACTCGGGATTTGAGAACAAAATAATAATAATAATAATAATGTGTGGACTTATATAGCGCACGTATCCACCAACTGAGTGGTGCTCAAGGCGCATTATATTATTACCCCTGCTCATAAAGGTCATAAATCATCCCTGAAACCATCTCGGCTCCCTGGGGATTATACAGCTCAATTGCTGCCATTACAGCGCATATAGGGCTAATCAACCAACTCTGCCCTCACAGGTACCCATTTAACCCCTGGGTGGAGAGAAGCAATTATGGTTAAGTGTCTTGCTTAAGGACACAAGTGTCACGGCCGGGATTCGAACCCACATTCTGCTGCTAACACCAGAGCTTGAGTCCGGTAAGCTAGACCGCTCGGCCACGACACTCCACAATAAATGAGGAAGACGGCTTTCCAAGGTTCAGTAGTTTATTCTGTGAATAAGACGAAGAGAATATAAAATGGTGATTCGTCTCTAACGGAAAAATGGGTTGTGAGATTACAATAATTAAACGTACAATTATTTACAAATTATTTACAATATAATGTCGGCCTGACTCGAAAATTAATTGAATTAGAGAAAAGGTAAGACTTCTATTCTAAATTATCCTTACTGTATTATAGTTACTAGTTTTGTACATTTAAATAATAGTAAAAAAATGACTTGAACGGTAGAACCATATCTTATAATTGTCATAGGAGGGTTCCTTTAACTATCACCTCTTAAAATAAATATGCAATTCTAAATAAATGTAAAGCACATCCGAATCATTATCAAAATCAATTAATTTATCTAAGTGACTAATTATGGTACTACATAATTTACAAAATAACACTTTACAAAATAAGTGATTTGATTTAGTTTTCATTTCCCGCGAAAACCTCGGTGCCGGCCGCCATCTTGCCGCTGCACCTTTTTTATGGAATAAATGGCTAAGACGGAATAAAACTTACAAAAAAATAACAAGGGAAACTTGGTTTGAACCTTGATTAAATGCATGAGATATCGATTGCGAATTATAAACCAAAGCTAGAGGTATTTAATACAATTTAGAGGTATTCAATACAAATACTATACTATGACATGTTGGAAAATACAGATTCCGGTATTTTCTTAAATGGAAGATTTACAGTAAAGTATTTAGTGAAAATACACTCGGTAAGTATAATATGCAATATTAAAGAGATAAAATAAAGAAATTATTATTACCTGTGAATAAGACGAAGAGAATATAAAATGGTTATTCGTCTCTAACGGAAAAATGGGTTGTTAGCAGGACGTATCGTTGGTGGCGTCAAGCAGTTTGAATATTAATGAGATTTGGCGGATGAATAATAAACATGAATAGTTAGATAAAAAATAGATCCTTATTTAAACATAACGAGAATTATAAACCAAAAAAAATAGTGGGGGAATTACTTTACCACTGTCACATATAGCCGGCCTGTTTTAACCTGTCAAGTTCGGTGATCAAGAAGCCTAAGACGTCTGCACTATTAGCCCCGTCCATGGCCGTATGAGGGCGCCATCACGCAATACAGGGGTTGTCAGAGTGCATTATTTTGCATTGTAAGCATTGAGCGCCATTTTTGTAATTTTAACCATTGTTAGATATTTTGCCCCAAAATTCAACATTTTACGCTGGAAGTATTTAAGAGGAGTATATCTTGGTAAAGTATGTTAAGAATTTCCGGTTTGCATATAAAATGATTTTATTTAATCATTCATGAGGCAATAGCAGCAAGACAACATCTTATATCAATCTATTGTTCCAAATCCCCGACTCAATGATTCCATCATTAATGCAGATCACTGTTATTTGTACATGCATACTAGTGATTTATTTGATCTGATGAAGCTATAAAAAAATTGTATTTCATTGTAATTTCATTTCAATGTATTTCATTTTAATTCACGATGGTAAAAACTTAACCAGGAAAGTGATTTAATACTGTATTCATTCCCAAATTATCTTATGTTTTGCAGATTCTGTTGAACAAGGTATAACCTGTCGTAATGGCCAAACTCTTGTTTGCAGTTATGACGATGCCGTCGTTTGTCAGTATACCAACAGTAGAAGGTTTTGTGTGTACCACCAATTTGATGAAATCTCGCCTTTCTGTATCTGTAAAGATGGTCAAGTGCGGATGAGGTAACATGATCTTTATACACCCACTGGCCAAAAGCATTGCAACATGAATTTGTACGAGACATTGCCTAGATAGATGGCCGCAATTATCAAGTCACGTGGTTACCCGACAAAGTATTGAAGGACTTTGTTTCTGAGCAAGAACAGTAAAAAAGAACATTGACTTCAAAACACAGGCACTTTAAAGAAGTCTACTTAAAAGTAGTGTAAATAAAATAAAATAAATTATTGTAACACAGTTCTCCTAACTGAACTTTGGTGTGAATTTCAATGTTGCAATATTTATGGCCAGTGAGTGTACCATTTAAGCAACCATGTTTATGTTTTAAACAAAATTTTTGCTATTTATAAAACTCGATTAAAAAAGGTAAATACTGCGTACCTCCAAATTTAGTTAGTTTGTATTTTTAGACCCATCGAAATGAATTTGTTGTTCTTCAAATTTGATTGTAATTTCACAACTTTATAGTTTTGACCCGACGAAGTGGTGTTTTGACTGTAGTAATAACACATTACAGAAATTCGAGACGAGCAATGAAATATGTGTCACATTCGGTTTAATGCAGGAATTCGATTCTAAATACTTGTCAATCTTTTACAAAAGTTGCAATGAAGAATCAGACGGACCAAATCTGGTTATTTTGATTTTGAATAATAAGTATCATCTTGTCAATAATTTCAATCCAAGAAGCTGCAATACAGATGAATCTACTACCGGTCAAGGTGGCGAAGTATTAACAATCGTTCTTGGATGCATTTTGTCTCTTCTGCTTCTGATAATTATCATTGGAGTAGTGGTGTGGTACCTTCGGAGAAAAGGGAAACTACCTGCCTTCATGAAGAACACTTCGTAAGTCTATGTTCTTCTGTATAACAATGGCAAGCTTCAGGGGCGGATTAAGGGTCTCGAAAAAAAGGGGGGACACACACACTAACAAAAAAGGGAAACACTAACAAACGAGCTGATCACACCTATTCATCAATAGAGAATGAAGGTGATGATGAGAGGAGCGCCCGCTATATGTTCGTCGTCCGTATTTTCCAACCACTCGATTGTTCTATTGTCCGGGGGGGGGGGGACGTCAGGTCAGTTCAAAGTCATATATCTGAAACAATAATACTTCCTTATGATCATGAAATATAACATTAGTACCTACTTTAGTTCAGGAGATATGAGTTTTCATATTATATAAATGAAAATTACATAATTATAATGTGCTATGCTTAACACAATAACTTCCGGTTCAGTCACGTGGCTGAATGAATACTTCACACCAAAGTAATACATTGGATGTCTTTTGACGTCATAATCATATTTTTGAAAATGTTTGACGTCTTTTATTATGACAATATCAATTTCATTTTCAAAAAACCTATAAATTTGTGTTAGAATGTCTTAAATTTTATGTGTACATTATTATTTGATTTTCATTTGGGAAATTATTTTTGCTGGTGTAAATTACATTGATTTCATCAATGAAAAAAATATCAAAGTGGATGAAATATTCAGGCATTGAGACTTCAAATATCTCATTTCCATATTAACTAAGTAAAACCTTATAATATAGGCTTATATTTTGTTTCTTTTAGAAAGCGGAGGGAACCAGCTAGTGTTGAGTCGCACGAGATGGGTGAGTACTACCCAGTCTTGTAAAAAATGTTGGAACTGATGAAAATCAATGTGAAAATGAATAATAATCTGTGATGTATTTTATTTTTCACACTTAAACTGATGACCACAGATAAAATACATTTTTTGTTATCTGTGGTATTAAGTCGAGTTAAATTTCCACTTAAAAAATGTTTGGTTCTGTCATTAAAAATGGCATTTGATTCACTATTTATAAACAAGAGCAAAACAAGCAGTGATAGATAGAATAGAAGAATGCTGGCCATTCTGTGTAATTTTTATTCTTATACTAATGTTCTTATATTATTACTAATATTACTAGTTTCTGAGAGACCTCTGCCTCAAATGCCTGAACCACTGGTACCCGATGGTGATGAATACGCATACGCATACGGTCACTGGCCATCAAGGAAACCAACCGAGACTGACGCGGGACCGGGAGAACCTAAGCCTGTGAATTACGCTGAAAATGAAGATCACAGCTACATGGACGTTAAGGAGAACAAGACAGAGAGAAACCACAAGTTTGTAAAAGATGGGCAAGGTTTTGCACCATCTGGGACTGATCCCGTCTTGCCAGCTATAGGGATTACTTCAAACGAGGAGATTGATCATACTTATTTTCCACTGTTGCCTACCCAGAAGCTTCTGTCCCAAAACGATAACTCTGTGACACTTACAGCTGATGGTGCCTCTGCCCAAGCGGCAGATACAACCCCTCATGTGACTGAAAATACCGGAAACGATACTCTTCATGTACCCAATGCTGAAAAAGAATCTGACATCAAACAAACAGGCAACCCAAAGAACAGAGAAAGTAGTGAAGACACCCAAATCGAACACGAATATTTCGTGGCGAAGAAAATACAATGTTCAGAAAATGGAGATTTAGACTATGACGATGTTGAGCCGCCCCAAGCAAATTGCAATGAAAAGGCTCAACATACACACCTAAATATAAAACCAAAGAGAAACGATCAGCCTGACACGGGACCGGGGGAACCTAAGTCTGTGAACCACGCAGAAAATGAAGATCACGGCTACATGAACGTTAAGGAGAGTATTAAGAAAGACAGAAACGACAAGTCAGTAAAATATGCTGCTGGTCCCCCTTCCCAAGCGGTAGATGCAAGGTCGAATGAGAGCGCCCCATTTGAAAAGGTCCACAGGGAAGGTGATCATATTTATTTTCCACTGTTGCCAACCCAGAAGCTTTTGTCCCAAAATGAGAACTCTGTGACACTTACAGCTGCTGGTCCCCCTTCCCAAGCGGTAGATGCAAGGTCGAATGAGAGCTTCCCATTTGAGAAGGTCCACAGGGAAGGTGATCATACTTATTTTCCACTGTTGCCAACCCAGAGGCTTCCGTCCCAAAACGACAACTCTGTGACACTTACAGCTGATGGTTCCCCTTCCCATGCGGCAGATACAACCCCTCATATGACTGAAAATAGCGGAAAGGACACTATTTAGGTACCCAATGTTGAGAAAGAATCTGACATCAAACAAACAGGCAACCCAAGGAACAGAGAAAGTAGTGAAGACACCCAAATCGAGCACGAATATTTCGTGGCGAAGAAAATACAATGTTCAGAATATGGAGATTTAGACTATGACGATGTTGAGTCACCTCTATCAAATTGAAATGAAATTTGACGTAAAATTTTTCGACTTGGAGAAAAGTCGCAGACATGAAATTTGACGTCAAAATTCGCGTCTTTGGGGAAATCTCGGTCGCAGACATAAAATTTGACGTCAAATTTCACGACTTTGGTGAAAAGTCGTGAAATTTTCCCTGAAATTTGACGTCAATATTTAGGTCTTGTGTGTCCCTCCAGGGCCACCATAGAATTCAGATGAGGAACCCTGAATCATCTTTTAGACTCTTACCAGTGCACCCTCAATATCAGTGCACCCTCAAATTTCTTAATGGAAGGTACAACATTGGTAATGTTGTCAAAACTGCTTCTATGAGTATGCTTACTCTCTTTGAATCAAGATATACATTAAAAGGGAAGGTACAGCATTGGTAATGTTGGCAAAACTGCTTCTATGAGTATGCTTACTCATTTTGAATCAAGATATACAAGGTACAGCATTGGTAATGTTGCAAAAACTGCTTCTATGAGTATGCTTACTCTCTTTGAATCAAGATATACATTAAAGGGAATGTACAGCATTGGTAATGTTGGCAAAACTGCTTCTATGAGCATGGTTACTCATTTTGAATCAAGATATACAAGGTACAGCATTGGTAATGTTGCAAAAACTGCTTCTATGAGTATGCTTACTCTCTTTGAATCAAGATATACATTAAAGGGAAGGTACAGCATTGGTAATGTTGGCACTGCTTCTATGAGCATGCTTACTCATTTTGAATCAAGATATACAAGGTACAGCATTGGTAATGTTGCAAAAACTGCTTCTATGAGTATGCTTACTCATTTTGAATCAAGATATACAAGGTACAGCATTGGTAATGTTGCAAAAACTGCTTATATGAGTATGCTTACTCATTTTGAATCAAGATATACAAGGTACAGCATTGGTAATGTTGCAAAAACTGCTTCTATGAGTATGCTTACTCATTTTGAATCAAGATATACAAGGTACAGCATTGGTAATGTTGCAAAAACTGCTTCTATGAGTATGCTAACTCTCTGTAAATCAATATACACGTTTTTTTCTTTATTTTTTTTTGTTTTTTTGGGTAATCGGGCAAACGTTCATAAAACCCTATGTGAAAAAGTCGTTTAAAACCTAGCACGGCAGAATTTTAATCGATCCAGCAATTTTGGCTGCAACTGGACATCGGTTCATAGCAAAAATGAGAAAATTTAAAATGAGGCGACGTGCGCGGAGACCAAAAACCGGAGACTTTTTTTTTACCTTAAACACTGCGCGTTAAATTAAACACTGCGCGTTTCAGCTTATTATTTTGTGTCGATCGTGAACTAGAAAATAGTTAAAAATGCATTCGGATTCTTCGAAGGCTAACACGAAATTTGTACGTTAAAATATAGTGAAAATGCTTTCAGGTTTGTTGAAATGAGGACTTCAGACAAAATCATTTTTTCAAGGTTATTGGTTCCTTTGTCAAATTCACATTAAAAGTTAGCTTTTGGATAATAATTTTGTAATTTTATATTGTGGTGTCATTTTGGTGCAGTTTTAGTGTGGGCATTATCAAGTAATTGGTGTACATCAAAACCGCACCACACTGTATATTGGTGTAGTTCTGGTGTACCCCTCAAAATCCGAACCTGAAAATTGTACACTCTGGTGTAGTTCTGGTGCGTTCCAATTGTTTAAATTAGCATCAATACTGCACCAGTGGTGTAGTTTTAGTGCGGTGAGTTTTGGTGCAGTTCTGGTGTATCATTGAAATTGTGTAGTGTTAAATCCTACATTAAAACCCCACCACATTTTTGCTCTGGTGTACTTCTGGTGCATTCCAATTATTTAAATTAACACCAAAACTTCACCAGTGGTGTAGTTTTAGTGCGGTTCTGGTGTATCATTGAAATTGTGTAGTGCTTAAATCCTACACCAAAACCCCACCACATTTGAGCTCTGATGCAGTTTTCGTGTATATTAAATTAGCACAATTGTATATTAACCTTACACTCGAAATTGTTCCACACAATTGCACCTTAACAATTCTCATAAATAAAGTATGGTGCATAATTCTTCTTCTTCTTCCGAGTTTAGAAATATTGATGGAAATAGTACAGATTTATCATTATTTACAGGGCAAGGTCTGGTATCATGATATGGTATATGTACATGTACATGTACATGGTTCCATACTGTACATGGTGCTTGTACATGTACATGATGCTATACAAACTAATTACAGAAAATACATTGATAACCAAAAATCAGATGTTAGAACTGGTCACATATATGAGCCAGTTATTATCAACCACTGTATTTATCTTTTGAAACCCATTTCGTGCCCTGTTGAAAGTCTGCTCTGATCGTGATGATACTGTCCCTTAAAGTGAAAATAACAACAGCATAAAACAATCTCTTTTTGGAATATTTTGGGAAACGTAGAGTTGTGTTGGTAGAGTAGAGTTGTCTTGGATCAATCCACATGTGTCCTCCGATGAGTCTGTATTAGGATGGCACAGTGATTATCCTCACAATTTCTTGCTTCTTCATCACGCATCAATATGAGAGAACTGTTAGAAATACAAAATACAAAATGATTTGATAAGAAAACAAATACATATATGTAAACAAAAAAAGAGAGAAAATGGCTGATAAATAAACAATAGAATTACACATTTTATGTCCACATGAATCTTGGGGATTAAATGGATCAATGTGAGTATACATAGATGATATTTTTATCTTACAAGTTATACACACCTGTACAGACACAATCCCACTACTACACTAGCACACAAACTTTTCAAATCTGTTTTTATAGCCATAATAATGATAAATATCACAACATAGTAACCTAAATGTAGACACTGTACTGTATACTTGACTGATAACTTTCATGAGTACAAAACAGATTGTTGCACAAAAATGAAAGTATACAAAGAGTTAAATAGGCATAACGTTAGCTTGACGGACTTAGGTTGTGGGGGGCCCGAGGCCGAAATTAATCAGGGGGCCCTCTGATGAGCAGGTGAGTATATAACACGTGTAGTTTGCTAAACGCTGGCCGCAGCATGCCATGTTAAATTAGAAGGAACCATTTATATACCAACATTGTGTAATGACGAGGGCATATTATAGAGATATACTAAGGAAAGCTAACGCGTAATCTGCGCGTAATGATAAGTTGAAGACTTGAAGTGCACTTTATATTAGATTATACGTCAACTTAGTCACTGTCACAGGATCATTTTGGACACCAGGCTAAAATGCCAATTTCTGGCATTTAAATTTACTACCATTTAAGTGGATCCGAAGTTTACATCCATTAATAAATAGGTTTTTTTCTAGCCTTCTCGTTGGTAAATTGCTTAATGACAATGTCAACATCGATGTTCTTTAGCACATCAGGCTCAGTGGCAAGAATGCTCAGATATACAAGTCTAGATTGACCCATTTCGGAACGAAGATGATTCTTTATCAGCTTCAGTTTCGAGAACGATCGTTCACCACTGCAATTAGATACCATAAGCGACAAGTAAATCCTGAGTAGTACTTCGACGTTTGGGAATGCATCAGATATGTTCTTCTGTAGCAATAATCTGTACATATCAATTTCAGTTGCCTCCGTCAGGGGAATGCATTGTTGAATCAGTGCTTGAAATGAATCATCTCATCAGAGAGTTCTATAGCCAGATCATCATTGTAAACTCCAGTTAGCTTTGAGCATGCTTCCCGTATGTCTGCCACGGCCATTTTCTTCAAATTGCGAAGAAATCCGAATATGTTACTCAACTCCATGTATGCGTTAGTGCGTTTTTGTAACTGAGAGAGCAATATGTCGACAATGTAGACAGCGCCATTCACTCGAAAAGACTCTTCAGGGCTCATACTTGCTTCGGGCGCGCGTCCATAATCCAGCGGATCCAGGCGCACATTTCGATTCCTATGTCGTGTATGATGGGCTAGCAGTGACAAAATGATACTAAGTTTGAGGAGGTGGATTGAGGGGTTTGGGAGTTATAAATGTGTGTTAAATATTTTTGTTATCTAATGTGGGGGGCCCCTAAATGTGGGGGGCCCGAGGCCAAGGCCTCGGTGGCCCTGCCTTTAATCCGGCGCTGCCCCCCCTTGACTTTGTGTTTTTGCATAACGTTAGTTTAGAAAATGTAATATTTTACACGTGTATACATATGCAGCATTAAATATCACTACGCACAACTGGTTGGCTTTGAACAAAATTGTCCAATATGCCTATTAAGGTGATACAGTATTAAACGAGCTACATATATTTTGTGAGTCAAATTCATAATTTCTCTGAATTAGGTTATTAAAAAATAAAAACCAACATATTAACTTACCAATGCAGTTATATTACTGAAGACTGCAGAATACAAAGCTTGAAGGTCCAAGGTTCTACACAACTGTACATGTATATGACATTATAGGACAGCTGATGCATGCACTCATTACATTGGTCACAGCAAAAATTGTCTTGTTGCATTTTGATTATTTCATATCAAGATTTATGGCAGTACACACAACATTTCATGATTTTACCACAAAAAGTGCAGAGCCCATTTGAAAACTGCCAACTCAATTTCCCAACATGGCTACTAATGCAATGCATTATGGGACTATGCCTTCTGATTTTTCCAAGGACACAGTAAATGTCCTATGAACAATCAACACAGATTTTGTGGTGCGGTTTTGGTGTAGTGTGAATTTTGCTAACAGCTTGTGGTGTACATTTGGTGTAGTACTCTGTGAACAAAGATTTATTGATGTAGTTTTAGTGTACATATAATTTTTGTTAAGAGTTTCTGGTGTACATCAATGAATGTATTATTGGAGTAAACATAATTATAACGAGTGAATTGTTTTGAGACGAACATTTCTCGTTATAGTAGGAGTCAGTATTAGGTCCAGCTGGATATTCGTGCCAAAATGGATATTGTTGGTTAACTTTGTCAAAAGTGATTTGCAGAATTCCAAAATTTAGGGTGCCATTTTGTATTGGTATCTTCGGCCGTCAGTTTGGATTTCGAACTCGCCACAAATAGTTTACTCATTTTCTTGTTGATTTACTTTAAATGCTTTAATTATGGTCTTGAAGCTTTAGATATATAATCTGTTTTATTATAGGTAGGGATGAGGCCACCACCTTGGTTTTGAAAAGGTCTCTGCGTAGATAGACAGACAGACCAACCGACAGACAGACAGATAGATAGATAATTAAACCACCACTTAAACCACATTATTAATTGCTCTGTGGTGAAATTTAATGTTTTCTTAAACATTTCATAGAAATGTCACGCATGTGCTTTTATCAAGAAAAAAACGTTTCCAGTTGTTCGCCCCAAGCAATTACATGTACACTATCACCTAAATTCATTTAAGTTGTTTCCTTTAAACGTTCCGACATCCTGACAAACATTTCCTAGGACTAATATTATTTCTATGATGAACTGCATAAAATCCGGTAACCGTCTCTAACCCTCACGTAAATAAAACAAGTTCAATAAACAGAATTGGAGCCCACTTTATTTTTGTCTGTTTTGACAATCTAAATGCAATTTGCGTGTGAATACACGTGTATTGGAAAACAATCAACATTCATATTATTAGTTTTGCCGATGCAACATTTAGGTATACAGGTAGGCCTACTTTAACAATAAAAGGAAATATGTCTAAAATTTCTAACATGTTGAAATCCAAAATGGCAGCCAAGGATACCAATGAAAATAACAGCACCCTAACTATTGCCTTAAGGAATGAAAGCAAAATTTACTCTTCGATGTTGTTACATACATATAATGAGCTTGCTAGCAAGTCAAATTAAAGTAAAACAAATCAAAATGGCTGTCTCTTTAAAATACAAGATGGTTGCCTTGGCCCTACTTATTAATACAGAATAATAAAACTTATTTTTTGATATAAATTATGTGTTAGGAACTTTTACATTTTAATTAACAAAGCAACTTTTATGTAAAATAGTGAATATTTATGATTTTCGGAGAATACCAAAGGGATGCTTTCAAATTTATACCACTTCCAATGACTGGATTTGGAAATATTTATTTCATGCTGATAGCAATAAGTACATGACAGTACAGCAATAAAAATTGCTTTACACAAATTGTACGTGTTGAAAAGGAAATACAATATACATGAATGAATATTATCAGAAGTCTTATAACCAGGTAATAGACTTCTGATATTATTAATTGTCAACAGACAACAACTTTAATAGGAAATGAGACGATAAACAAAGACAAGATGATGGCAGAGACGTGACTAATTAAACATTTAAAAGATGAAACTAAAACAATCGCTTTTTATACAAATACGTATCCAAAAGACAGCTTTTAAGTTTTCTTGAAAATGAAGGCCAATCTGATGTTTTGAACAGGTTGGTTTAAATCCGTCCTAAGACCGCCCCTGAAGATTAACCTGTCCTTTCCCCGGTGCAAACTTACAGTATATTGAAATTTTCATATTGAAAAGATAATGTTGAATGAACATGAAATGTTGAGGACATTTTAAAGTTTTTGTACATTTTGGGAGAGTAAAAAAAAAAAAGGCTAATATTCGGGAGATATTTTGGGAGCTTTTTTGGGAAAACAGGTGCTAACGATGAGAGCCTGGCTGGTGATTATTTTGTTTTTACTGGGCCAAAAACTGTGTACGGAGGAGTGGGAAATGATTGTAGAATTGTGTTTATGGTTGTAAAACTAAATTAATGTGTAATTTTGTACTTTGAATGACCCTTTTAAGCCTACTGGATATTTCTTTTATACCAAGTTCTTTATTAATCATGCATGTACATTAACAATGTATTGGCAAAGGTTTTACCGTGCTGTTTGATTATAACCCAAAGAATAATGGAAGTAAAGATTGCCTCGGTTTGGCAGTGGATATTGAATTATTAGAATTATATTTGTAAGTACGTAATTATTGTATTATCGATTGATTTATCGATTACAGTTGATATCCCCCACTTTGTAGCTATATTTGTTCGGATCCATTTAATTAAAATTGCTCGACATCTCGCATCGACATCTTAAAAGACGAGGAAAGCACAGACTTCACGCTGCCATTTTGAAAACATTTCATAAGTGGGTCACGTGATCACTATACAAATTATGCTTAAAAAATTTACGTTACGAGTGCTGTGTGTAAAATGGTCTATGAAATCCAGCCAGTTTCGTACCCAAGGCGTGTACTTTTATCAAATAAAAATGGAACATGTTTGAAGTGTACTCAAAACCCTTCCCTCTCTATATTAATGATTACTGAGGGTTACGAGGAATATTCTTTGATGTCACTTGTCGGATTGTTATAAATGAACGTAACCTCAAATCGTATTAGGCCTATGTTCATCAAATAAAATTATTCCACAATACGGTAAAATGTTTTGTGATTGTTTTCATAGAGTCAATGATCTCAGATTTTGTTTATATAACAAATTACAGCAGTTTTACATTTTGTTATAATTTTGATTCACCACATGGAAAATCACAACACTGAAATGCATTTTTCCGTTGTCATTGCCTTTACACACGTACTTCCCTTCCACTAAAAATATTATTGAATCAATCAATTTGTGTAAAATACAAATCGAAGCGTCTAAAATAAGAACCTGCAAAATATTAACCTGCAGCCAAAAATGTAAAAGCCATGTTAAATGCAAAAGCAAAGAATCCAGTGGAAAACGTAATACAAAGAATCAAGTTGCGTAAACTTATTTACAAAAGATGACTGAATATAGCTGTATTTGCGCCCTTTTAGAATTTGCAATACATTTACAGAGAAGATAATCATCTTAAATTAATTTGCTATTCACAAATTAACATTGCATAATACCATTATTCAATATCAATGGTGCGATGGCTTGGTTCATAAAATAATATACATGTACAAAAACTCCCTCAACTTTGTGTGTGGCTCTATACAAAGACGGCAAATGGTCTACGTATCGTCCTGAGTGCGGCTATAAGCCAGGCACTTCGTGTCTGACGTCACCGTGTTTGATCAGGTATTGCGCGGCGCCCAGTTGAGAACCCATTTCTACAGCAGAATCTTACGGAGAGGTTAATAAAATTCAAACAATAAACAGGCATTTTTTTTTGCAAACTGCAAACACTGTGACTCGATATAAGCACGCACACGTGTGCATATTGTTTATATGTTTGCAATTGGGTTCTCAACTGAGCGCCGCGCAATACCAGATCCAACACAGTGACGTCAGACACGAAGTGCCTGGCTTATAGCCGCACTCGTATCGTCCTTCTAAATGGAGCCGACGTGAGAGGGCGCCATTTACGCAATCAGCTGTCTCCAGCGGATCGCATGGTTCGTATTTTGGATCTATTCATATTTACACAATTAACGGTAAACCTGTGTAGTTTCCGCTGTAAGATCATCGGTTTTTACCCCATACTCAATGGTAGGGTGGTCAAGGTGTTCCAAAACATAGAAGAGGGTATGTATCTGGAAGAATGTGGGTGAGGATTGGATGCAACCGGAAGCATTTCTGGTTTTAAAATGTCTTTATTTAATCATTCAGGCGGCAGAACTGCGGCGATATCACTATATGCATCTTCTTGGTAGTCTCTCGAGCTGAGAAAGAAGACATCACGTTATGCTGTCACGGTGAATCCGCATGTGGCTTCGGAGCCCAAAGGCAGAAGCGCACAGGTGGTTAGAAGAGGGGTATGGAACACCGGTAGTTGGGTCGGGAATGGACGATGTGATGAAATTTCACAACGAAACCTGTACGTGAAAGATATTAAAGTGGAAAGTTCGTTGCACAGGGCCGGGACAATCCCACACTCTCGGCCTCGAAAGTCAGGGTCCAGTGGCACGAAGATCGTTACTTCTTTGATTGCATGGGATGGCCATGCTGTCTTTTATAGTTATGCCGCATGGAAGCAGCTACAAGGAGCCACGGGTGAGAGCTGGGTACCCGTGCGGACCAATAGAGGACGAGCCACTCCCGAGGGAGTGTGACAAGCCTCCCGTCTAGAGGTACATACATCACTATATATTACTCTTTATTCATCTGTACGTTTGCCCATTTGGAAATGGTGCCGCAAAATACCATACATCTCAGATTCTAGCATTTTCACTGCTAGAGGGGGATATGATGGCCTAACCTCGTCCTCAGGGTCTACCTCGTTCTTGGCCGTCAGAATAAAATCTGAACAGACAATTTATTAATACAATACAAATCACGATTAAAAAGAAAAGAAATAGAAATACAATTTCATTGCTGTATCATTGACTAAAACAAGAAATAGAATGGGTCCCAAATTTACACAACGCTGATTGAATGAACTAGCAAACACCATTTATAAAATTAATTTCATCGAAAAAGATGACGAATTATGACGAAATTAATTCCTGCAATGCATATGAATAACAATTTTGATGGCCTAATCCCGGCCTCCCTACTGCAGCACACGCTCTTGTTAGTAACAGTGTATCAGACTATAACCCAAACCACATAGGCTACAAGCACAAGTTAAATATCCTAGATTTGTGGGTGTTAAAATTGTCCAGTTCCAGACTGAGAGGGCAGTGGGTAGAGGTATACAGAAATAGCTCGAAAGCCTTGAGGTTGCATTAGGCTACCTCTAACATTTCAGCATTATGTCGCCCTCACTTGGTTGTATGTGCATTATACAGTTCCTGTTTAGATCTCTGCATCGTTTCGAGAGTTTTCTCTTTGGTTTAACATTAATGCACATATGATGAGTTTTGTCATCTGGTGATTTGGGCGTCCTCTCTTTATTGCCCTGGTCCGAGTTCCCTTTTTTCAGAGGTAATAATGTATTTCGTGACTGTAATAATGCATTTTGTGTGACACGTTTTGGCCACTGTCTGACCCTTTGGCAATCCCGACGCAAACCGATGGCTCATCGTCATCTGAGGGAAACGATGCCTAGTCCCTATACGATCACCTTGATAATTACATCACAGGCAAACAACCAAATAAGGGCGGGCTCCCAAAGAACGAAATGATGAAAGAAATGATGTAAGTAATGAATGAAGTTGAAATCATTACCTGGGCCTTTAATGTTGCAGTCATGTTGGTCATATTCCCAGAATCCATTGTAAAGATAATACTAGGAAGTGGGTTATTACATCATTATGTACCAGTCTATAGTAAGCCAATGTTGTCTTTGTACGTGCCTAATTATCCCATAATAAGTTAACTGAATTTAACTGTTTTATTCCAAAATGCAGGAACATATCCCTATAAACAAATCATGGCGGGTGTTTCCAAAGAGAAAATACAAACGTAATGTTACATTATCAGATGGCAGGTGGATAGTGATTTGAACGGATGGGTTTCAGAAGTTAACATATTTTGCAACACGGGTATTTTTTACATTAATGTCCTGATTATAAGAAATATAAATTGCTCCCCCTGGCCTTAGTCAAGGAATAGACGTCTGTGTGCATTTTACATATCATGTAACATATTCTTCCTTAGCTCAGTATACAATGGACAATCAAATAAAAAGTATATTTTATTTTCACAATATCTAGTTCACAATATGGGCATACTCGTTGTTGTGATGTTAAACCATTATATCTACCAACGTCTTTTAAGAATGTGACGAACATCTGAAACGAGCTAAATGGAATGTATCATTTACACTGAATGCATAACATAAATACGGCTCAAACTCATGTTCATTTAAAGAAAATTACGATAAATTCTTAATTTATTTTTCTGGTTAGGATCTTTTCTATTGTCACAGTAAATATTGCGATTGTATATTAATTAAATTAAGATGACTAAAATTACCGCTGTATTATTGGCCGATGAATCTATGGTTTTCATTATCGAGAGCTCTGTAGTAAATACGTAGGGTCTTTCGTCCGGTTTTCTCCCCGTAATTGCACCGCAATTTCCTTTCGAATCTGAAAATTGCCCTTTTTCTGTAGATATGAAAATAACATGACACATTCATCCTTTTTGCTTTTTGTGTATCCTTCAAAGCAAAAAGCAAAAATGAAATTACCTGTACAATAGCGTAAAACATTTGTTTTATTATACACAGAATATATACATCTTTAATGTTTTAGATTGTTTTAATTGTACTGATGTAAAAAGACTCGGCTTTTTAGTGTATGCAAAGTGGGACATTTGTTTGTATACTCAGAAAAATAGTAATTACATATGTATTTTAAAATCGAAATATATTTTTATTGTTTCATTGTACTGGTGTCGAAATAGCTTTTATAATGTTTGGAAATTTAAGTTGGAAATTTGTTTTGTACACAAAAAAATAGTAATTACATACATAGGCCTATTTTAAATCGTATATGTATTTTATCGTCTATATCATTGAGTAACTTCCATTCTGCAGCGTCTTACTTCAATAAAGATAAAACAATTGACATGTGAAAGATGCAGCTCATTACGTTGTGTCGTTAACAAGAAAATAGTGACAATGCATTCAGAAATCTTGACTGCTAATGATTGGCTAATTGAACTTAAATCTGGCCATGAGAAGTTTAGCCTGTGTAGAAGTTTGGCCTCGAAAAGGTTTGGCTTCGGGGAAAATAACATATTTCCGCAAACTGTTCATCAGAAAGGAAATGTTTTGGTAATCAGGACTTACAACGTCAGATCTACCTTCCAGTGTTGTAGTCGAGACCGGATAGTCCGAGACCGAGACCGAGACCGAGACCGGAAGGTCCGAGACCGAGACCGAGACCGACCCGTCGAGACCAAGACCGAGACCATGAAGGCCCGAGACCGAGACCGAGACCGAGACCGAGACCGAGACCTGCATTTATAAATAAAATTAATAACATAATAAAAGAGTCAAACAAAGCTTTATGTGTGATTTTGTGAACACTTTTATTCTCATGAAAACAAGAAAAACAACAACTTTTGCCATTTCTTTGATCGGAAGTTTACATCCATCTAACAAACAAAGAAATCTTTTATCATTTGTGGCCCATTTTAACGAACACTTTCATTACATTTAAAAAACATCAGCATTCCCAACATCTCTGTGCACAGTCTGGCCCTCGGAAGACGTTCCTGCACATGGTCTCAAGAATCCAGTGATGCCCTGTTGCTTGCTGGTTTCTTTTAGACTTTTCCTTGACTGCAAGTACTCTTCATACCTTTTAAAAAGCAATAACAAATGATAACTTTAATTAAAACGTAAGAATAAGAAGATCACAAGAACTGGCACAATTTTTTTTAAATCTTCACAGATGGGAGGGCAATTCATATAGCACGAAGCCTAAAACCAAATAAACTTTATTTCACAAGGACATGTCTAAAACCACAATGAATGTGGACTGATGATTGACTTGTAAAGTTCACCCCATGTAGATTAGGGGATCCAGCAGGGGAAAACAACATGACTTTACAAAGATTAGTTGACGACAACCCGACCCAAGAAGGAACAAAACGTGTTGTGGCATTTATTACTTTAAAAAAGTGGGTGACTCTTATTCATTAAATTTGAATAACAATTTCCAACAATTACAAAATAAATGTAGGCTTACTTACTTGGCTTTGTGCGCCCGGCTCAAGTGCCTGGTGAATGCCAAACTTGTTCCAGATCGTTCACTTATCCGAGTTATTTTGGTGCAGAAATTGCACACTGCTGAATGCTTCTTATTCCCTGCCTTTGTGTCGGTGAATTTTTTGTGGTCTTTAAAACCAAACTTGATTACCGATGAGTTGCTTGACATACTGATGACTTCAATTCAAAACCTCGCGCAAAAAGTTTACAACTATTGCAGGAAGTACTGGTACACACACACACACACACACACACGAGACCACATGTGAATGCTCAATACATGTACAGCGGCGACAGCATGCGTTCTTTCGAACAGGTAGTACATGTCACTCACAACTCGATCCCAAGTTTATCGAACCCTAATAAAGCGTGGGGCATGGGTTGGATGACGATCACACCACAGGGGGCGGGAAAGAAGGTAGGCATCTACTGCAAGTTTAGTAACAAAATGTGAAATCGTTTTACGTTTCAACGGAACCAAATAAAAACAAAAACGAATAATCGATTATTTTCATGTGTTGCAAAGTGGTTAAAAAGGCTGGTCTCGACACGAGACCAGTCAAATCTTCGAGACCAGAGAGGTCCGAGACCGAGACCACAGGGTATCGAGACCGAGACCAAGACCGAGACCAGGAAAAACCGGTCTCGAGACCGGTCTCGAGACCGAGACCGGTCTCAAGACCTACAACACTGCTACCTTCTATGGTTTCAGATTAAAATATAAAATTAGTCATTAGACTCTCCGTAGTATACATTACTATACTTTGTAAACACCAATTGATGTCCATGCTGTTTGATTATAACAAAATTTTGCTGTCAGGGGTGGAACCAGGGTCCCGAAAACGGGGCAAAAAAGACTGGGACGGTACACTGCCAAAAAGAGGGCCACACAAACAAACGTATGGTAAATTTGCTAGTGTAAATTTGCTGTAATTTTTATGTTTGTTATTAAAATTCTGACGCACATAATTGGGGTGTAAGTTTTGACTATTCTTAAACACTGTGGCACATCAATAGAAATATCTCAAATGATGTTTGATATCATTGTTAACATTACACCAAGTAAGTTTCATGTAAAGTTTCATGGAGTGTCGTGGCCGAGCGGTCTAGCGCACCGAACTCAAGTTCTGGTGTTGCCAGCAGCAGGGTGTGGGTTCGAGCCCCGGTCGTGACACTTGTGTCCTTGAGCAAGGTACTTAACCATAATTGCTTCGTCCTTCGGATGGGACGTAAAGCCGTAGGTCCCGTGTGTTGTATAATGCACGTAAAGTGGATTGTCGTGCGGTCTAGCGCACTGAACTCAAGTTCTGGTGTTGCCAGCAGCAGGTGTGGGTTCGAGCCGGCCGTGACACCTGTGTCCTTGAGCAAGACACTTAACCATACTGCTTCTCTCCACCCAGGGGTTAAATGGGTACCTGTGAAG
>CM055818.1:46474940-46531579 GCA_029582265.1 Zoroaster sp. YZ-2022
TCAACGGGGTGAACACTGAACAAAAATGAAGCACGCGAAAAAAACGTGTGGTAAACTTACATGCACAGGTTTAAAAGGAGAGGTTACATGCCCCTTTTCACCCCTGGATCTGCCAATGACATGATTACACTATCACTGGGCTGAATGAAAATTAAATTAAATACAAACGCAAGCATCTAACGTGTTTTATGAAACACGGTGTCTATACTAACTGGTATGACTGAGTGCCTTACAAGCAGCCACTCATAACAGCTCTCCAGTTTTGTTGCTTAAGTAAGTGTTTTGGCAACTGCTACAAGTTTGTCTTAATTTTTATACTAGTGATTTCTTATTACACCTGGAATCTACTGGACGTTTATGTGAGTATTTGTACATTTGTTTTCTTATAATAAAGTGAAAAAAACTGTTTTTTTGATCTGTCTGTGCGGGCATTTTTACTATTGAGTGTATACACAGTTTTGGATCTTGGCATTTAATTTGTGCAGTCAACTCTGATTTTAGATTATAACCATAGCTAAGTTATAACTTCTTAATGACCACAAACGCTGTTTGGATCAACAACTTTGTGATCAGACAATGAGGTCTACATCCTGTTTATTCTCCTGCTATCAGACCATTGTGTCTCAATGACTCATCAGTAGGTGGCTACAAAGGTGAAACCTACAGTTGTTTATTGTTCGTCAAATCCGCCATTGGTTTCTTGAGACGTCTATATCATACTATGATAATAGTGAGCTCATCTGCCTCCTTCTTCACCTGGAACTCTTAGAGTTTCTGTTTGATTACTCGCTTTAAACCCTGGACCTGAAACACTGATCAACACACCTAACAAACGCCACTCAGCTCCATAAAGAATTTCCTACAGCCTGGCAATGAACTTCTCAATCTTCATAAAGCTCCATGTACTGATGTAGCTTTATCTTATTCATCATTGAGTCAATTGAACTGTCTTGGAATACTTGCTACATCAACCCCAAACATACCGCCGCACACTTTTATAGAGGTAAAAAAAAAGCTGGTCGCCTGTAGAATGGACAGACTTACACAACTGCACCTCCAGCCTTACCTCAACCCCAGCAGTGAACTCAACCACATCAACAAGCGACATTGGCATAACTTCAACTCCAAATGTTCACGATGAGTCTAAACTTCAGCTCTGTGTCTTGAATACTCAATCCATATGCTAACTCTAAATCGGGATGAATTTTGTTGACTTTGTACTTCAAAACAATTTGGATCTTTGCCATGCCATAACCGAGACATGGTTTAAACCTGAGTGATGATTTGCTACCCGTGAGTGTACTCCTGCTGCTACTCTCTCCATCATATCCCCAGACCAATAAAGACCGGTGGAGGGGTTGTACTAATACTTTTCTTCTTAGGTCCAGTTTATCCTGTCAGCATGAAAAAGTGTTTAAGCATTGATTACCTAACATTTTAATCTCTGCATGCTTGGTGGTAACGTGCAACTCTGAGATCTGACCTTCGCCTTGTTAATATTTATCGACCAGAAAGGATGTTGATGGTAAGAAGCATATGTAAAACTTCTCCAGTTTTCTGCAGGAATTTGAAAATTAATTGTCGATTATCTCTTACACCCATCTGACATTATTTTAACCGGCGATTTTAACATTCATGGACATAATTTCAAACAATTATGCAAATCAGTTTAAAGATCTGCTCTCTGCTCATGGACTTATACAGCACATCACAGCACCCACTCATCGGTATGGTCACTGTCTTGACCTCATAAACGCGTGAAAATACTTACCTCTTATCACGAATATAACTATTCATCCTGGATTATCTGATCATTATGCAATCATGGTAAATTTGAACCTTAACAAACCTCCACTACCATTTCTGTAACTACTCGCCACTGGAAAAAAGTAAATATTAAAGATTTATGCCATGATGTTGAATCTCAACTGGAAAATGTAAACCTTGAAGATGGTGAGCTGGATTCTTTGTCAGTCTATTTGAATCTACTATCCGTAACATCTTGGATGATCATGCTCCGCAAAAACTCGAACTGTAAACTACAATCTGAATCTGGTTCAATGATGATATCCGTGCTGCAAGGAAAATCCGCCGTCAACTTGAGCGAAGATGGCGTGACAATGGGAAACTTGGAGTACGTCAGCAGAATACTGTAACAACGTGATATTGTGAAGAACATGATTAACCAGGGCAAAATAACTCACTACTCATCTCTTGTGAAAGATAGCTCTGGTGATCAGAAAAAAACTCTTTAACATTGTTGGCTGCTTCGCAAACCCAAAGCTCCAGTGCTTCCATCTACACCTCCGACCAGGACCTCGGCAAATGCTTTTCAAACTTTTTTGTCACAAAAATTGAGAATATCCGTCGTTCTTTTCCCATTCTATCACAAACACCAACACGCAAGGATCCACAATGTAGACTGTCCATGTTTGAGCCTACTAGTGTTACGGAGATCAAGAAAATCATCATGAAATCGCCATCAAAATCATGTGAACTTGATCCAGTGCCAACTTCGCTAATAAAACAAAATATTGATGTGTTTGCTAAGCATATATCACAATTATTGTAAACAGATCTCTTTCTTCCCGGTTGTTTCCCTAATAGCCAGAAGGTTGCTCATGTTAAACCACTCCTAAAGAAACCCAATTTGGACAAGGAAGTTTTCAAAATTACCGACCAGTAGCGAATTTAAAGTACTGAAAAACAATCGAGCAGGTTGTTTCATCACGGATCTCTGACCATGTTCGTGCTAATAACCTGTCGGACACATTTCAGTCAGCCTACAAACCATTTCCATGGAACGGAAACTGCTCTTCTTCGCGTCAACAATGACATTTTATCTACCATGGATGAGGGGAAAATCACTGCATTAGTTTTGTTAGACTTGCGCTGCTTTTGACACGGTCGATCGCAAATCCTTCTCCGCCTAGCTTCAATATCATCTTGGAATACATGACACAGCCTGGATTGGTGTAAGTCCTACCTTTAAATAGGCCTCCAGCATGTTTGTATTGGTAACGCTATCTCCGAGGCCTGTTATTCTTTGACTATTCTGTACCCCAAGGCTCTGTGCCCACAGTGGTTTACTGTTTATACCTTTCCAGTTCGTGATATCATTTGAAGTATAATTTAAATTACCATGTTTACGCTGATGACACGCAGCTTTACATTACTTTTTAAATCTTCTCAAGAACCCCTGATTCCTGCATTAAAACACTGGAGAAATGTATTCAAGAGATTCGAAGTTGGATGAGACAAAATTTCCTGAAATTGAACGATGAAAAAACAGAATTGGTTCTATTTGGATCACGTCAGCAATTGTCTAAAGTTTCTCTTCCATTTATTACAATTGGTGACTCGCAGATAACCCCTCATTACATGCACGTAATTTGGGTGTTATATTTGACTCGACAATGACTTTAAAATCACATATCTCCAACATTGTTCATTAATGCGCCTTGAGCACCACTTAGTTGGTGGATACGTGCGCTATATAAATCCACACATTATTATTATTATTATATCATCATTTCATATCAGAAATATAAGCCGAATTAGGAAATACTTGAATAAAAGTGCTGCTGAACAAATTATACATGCGTTTGTCACATCAAGGCTCGATAACGGGAATGCTCTCCTTTACGGTCTCCCGCAGAATCAAATATCTCGTCTTCAGCACATACAAAAACACAGCAGCTCGTGTTGTGACTTTGTCCAGAAAGTCATGCCATCACGCCAATCTTGAAAGAACTGCACTGGCTTCCTGTTTCACAGAGAATTGTTTTTAAACTTATGTAATTGTTCACAAATCTTTCAATAACATTGCTCCAATTTATATTTCTGAACTGCTTAAAGTCTACACTCCATCACGCAATTTGCGCTCCAGCAACATGTCACTCTAAAGGAACCAACTTCAAAACGGAACTGGGGTGATAGGTCGTTTTCTGTCGCAGCTCGAGACTCTGGAATCATCTTCCAACTAAACTCAAATCTTGTCATAGTATAACAGATTTAAGTCGATGCTTAAAAACTCATCTTATGTCACACTCTTCAAAGATGATGTATTTTAATTGCATTGTTGGTACATGTATCTCGGTACATAATTAAATTTTTCCCCCTATGCTATCATTGTATATTGTTTGTATTCATGCTTTTCTTTGTTTCCGCGCCTTGAGCGCCCAGCAGTGGATATGTGCGCGCTTATAAATCTTATTATTATTATTATTATTAATTATAGATTCGCTGAATACAGCATTTGATCTCTTAATAAAGTTACAGCTGTTCTTTTTCGAAACCCAGAGACTCGTCAGGTGTTCAGTTGGAAAGAGGTAGTAACATATATAGTCCAAGAATTTAAAAACACTACTGTTTTTTAGCGCTATTCAACCCAATTAAACCAGTATTGTTTTTTAAAAAGTTAAGGGAAGGTACGGCACAACATTGGTTATGTTAAACTGTTGCAAGAACGATTGTCATGTCTCTTCTAATTAAGCATATCAAACAACAAACTAAAATCTGATGCAATTTTAACTAGGCCTATACCCGAAACTTTCACGAGTTTGTTTAACGTAGGTTCACATCTCAATTCTAATTAAAACAGGTTTGCCATCACTGCCAATGTTTTTTAGTTTGATGGTTTTTTTCTGATATAATTTGATAAGGTACCACCAGAGCACAGCTTCCAGATTTCTCCGGTAACCGGTGGCCTAAATATTCATACGACATGACCACTTGCCTCGTGCTCAGCAGCCAGCCACGCCTGGCATGGGAGTTCACACCTACTCATCAACAGAGAATGAGGGTGCTGGAGAGGAGCGCCCGATATGTTGCTGGAGGCCAGGGCATGCATTGTCTGACGAGAAGGGTCCAAGTAAGGGGACCCCTAACGACCATCAATATTTTTACACTGGAGAAAACACCAGGTCAAAATAATGGAGTCAGCAAGGAATATGGAGGAACGACCGAGGTTCACACTGAGGTGAGCGACTCGTCAGGGGTTCCTTCGACAGACACGCCAGCAGGGGCTCCTTCCAAAGACCCACAAACAGGGATTCCTTTCTAAGAAGATGATCATACCAACTTTACATTGATGCCCATTGCGGAGTTTCCAGAGGCAAGTCTAAAACGACAACTTTGGATACGAGGTTGCAGAGGTACCAACTGCAACCGATGGAAGCGATGCTCATCCGCATACGACCACATTGGAGATGTAAAGAAGTGGTCGAATGAGGGCGCTTTTTCGACAATGAATACCAACGCTTGAAGGATAAATGATTGCACATCAGACACAAATTATTTCAGGGATGTTTTATACCATCATCAACTTTAAAAACAAATAAAGTGCCACAATTACACTTGCAAAAAAGTGATTTTTTCACTGCCAATAAAATTTATGCCGTAGTGTTTTTAAATGCGTTAAACGAGGGGGAGTGGCCACTACTTTATCTCAATACAAGACCCTCCTCTTTTCAGAAAATCCTATCCCAGGGAATTAATTATATTAAAATTGTTCTCTCTGCATTCCCCATTGACTTTTTTACATCAAATGACTTCCCATGCCCCTTATTGTCTAGAATTATTTTCAACCCCATGATGACAAGACGTTACATAACCCCTCCTCTTTTCAGTGGCACTTAATTTACCTACTGTAAAAACAGTAGGGCTCACGTTTTCGGAGGTTGTAATTATATTAAAAAATTTTCTCTGCATTCCCCATTGACTTTTACATCCGAATGACCACACATGCCCAGCTATTGTTTGGTATTATTACAAACCCAGATGACACACAACGGCTGTGTAGTGTATCTATCTCTGTATAATCTTGCAAACAGTAAACAACCGTCTGGTTTATCTCCAGCATGTAACCCAATCATGACCCAACCCAGACACTCTGTCTGGGGAAGGTTATGCCTGCTGTCGCAAGACATCAAACAACACAGTCTGATGGTCAACAGATGGTTCCACTTATCAGTGGGTTAGATTTGGGGGTCTTTATGTTTACACAATGGATGGTTGATTTTGTGCACAGATATATGGCAGCAATTTTTTTTGTAAAAAAAAAACTACACAGCTCTGGGCACCCTTCTAAGATATGTGGAATGGTCCCCTAGGATATCAATGACTCAGCCATCTGTGGGTTTTTTTCTGGGGCTATGAAATCGGCCATAAAATCTGACTCACGAGAGGAGGGCCTCGCCGGAGGGTTAAAAACGTAAGGCGAGCGGTGCCATTAGGACCCATTGAGCAACGGTTAAACTATTATCAAACTATTCATTTGGGAGGAGGGCCCAAAAGTCGTGGTTTGTGCTAAGCCTTTAAGAAGGCCAGGTGACCTGGCGTCCAATTGTCTTTGTGAGTCCTGATCCAATACAGTACCTTAAGCAATCCTAACCCCGGCTTCTGAAGGCCTAGCCCAGGCAAGAGGAGCTCATTACAGGGGGTAGGGAAAGCCTGGGCCTGGCCGGGCTTCTCAAAGGCTTGGCTGTTACCATGAATGCAATGGTTCTTGCATGGCTGGAAGCAGACAAAAGTGATAATTGAAAGTCCTAATATCTACAAAGAAGCTACTGTAGTCTGGAACATCAATGGCACTGCCACTATTAATCCATCACTAATCCACCCTACACAATAGGCATTAATAGCCCTTTTGTCTGACCCAGGAGGGCCAGTTTAGCTGGGTGCATTCAAGCATTGACAAAACTATCCTCTTTTATAGTTTAAGTAAGACTAATTGCGGTGACACCATGTGGAATCTCAATTGAGTAGTAATTAGTTCTGAAAAGAACTGGTGGTACAACTCGACGTTTCGATCAGTATGCTCTGATCGTCCTCAGGAGAATTTTATCTTTTATATATTTTATAGTTTGATGAAATTCTTGCGTCGGGTGATAAACAATTGATTTAATTTTTGCCTGTATACTCAGTGCTTTCCGAGTGTCTGTGGAAAAAAAATCACAGGCGACTCAGATGGGAGTTCGAACCTACGACTCTCTGCTTAATAGTGCAGACGTCTTAAAACTATCCTCTCAATTGTCTTTCAAAAGTATAACGATTGCTCAATGGGCCCTCATGGGACCGCTTACCTAAATGATCATTGTTTTACAAGTTGATGATGGTATAATACACCCCTTGAAATATTGTTGCCTGATGTGCTATTGATTCGTATACCTCTTACTGTTGCTCAGTGAGAAATTTGGTTCAGGGAGAATCATATTTCTCACTTGGCGACAGAAGAGAAATAAGTTGCCGACATTGGTTCTCCCTTGAACCATTCTCACTTTAGCGAAGGTTGAGACACGAGTGTGCGATAAGGTTCTTTTCAGAACCTGTACCTCGCCCATAGTTGAGATAAACACATGGTGTTACCGCAAACCTGAAACGATATCGATATTCCACCATGCAAAGCCTCAAATCTTATATCATCAAATAAGCCACAAGAAACACTGGCTAGGTACATCAGTCATTATTGGAGTAAACATAATTATACCAAGTGAACTGCTTTGAGACGAATATTTCACATTATAGTAGGAGTCAGCATGTCAGCATTTTGCGTCCAGCTGGATGTTCGTGCAAAAATGGATATTGTTGGCCGGTTAACTTTGTCAAAAGTGATGTGCTGAATCCAAAATTTAGGGTGTCATTTTTATAGGCATTTCGGCCGCAATTTTGGATTTCAAAATCTACGCGATTTGTTTAGGCCTATATGTATTTCCCCCAATTGTTTGACTTTTCTGACCATCTAAACATTGTTGTTTTACATTCAGTGCTTTAGTTAGGGTCTTGAAGCTTCAACATATATTATCTGTTTTATTATGTATAGGCCTAGGTGGGGATGGGAACATCATGTTGGATTTTAAAGGGACAGCCATTTTGATTTTTATAAATTTGAATTGCTAGTGAAAGTCTAAACATCGGGTTTGAAAAGGCCTCTGCTGAAATATATCTTGACTTAGTTATAGTATAGTACGTCCCTTTAAGAAGCTAACGTTGCTTTTAATTTGAATAAATGCACTTAAGCTACATGTACATGTACAGTACTTTAATATATTGTGATTTTATGCCTAAAGATTAAAAATGAACCAAAATAAAAGGTACAAACTTATTGTCATTACTGCATTAATGCTACAGTGTTGTTTGGCATATTTTTTGTATGGTTTATGTTCATTTTCAAATACTCAAAATGACTGGTGATAATGTTTTTGTTAAACGGAAGTAATAATATTTCAAATGAAATATACATAAACGTATGTATATTTGGTTTTAATCATCTGGTTTTAAGTAAATTTATCATAAAACTAAATTGATATTTTCATCCCATAGGGAATCGAAAAAGGTTGAAAATATTTTCCTTTTCTATTTGTACAGCCTATTATCTATCTGAGAACACACAAAACAAACCGACTCAAACTTTCTCTACATAGGCTGTTCTCTTTGTAAGAAGTTGATAATTTTATGAAGCTCCATGGATTGCGTGTGAAGAAAAGTGCGCATATGAACCCGTATGCCGTTTTACAAATACCCGGCCATCATAGGTCGGCAAATCTCTTCTTCTTCTTCTTCTTCTTCTTCTTCTTCTTCTTCTTCTTCTTCTTCTTCTTCTTCTTCTTCTTCTTCTTCTTCTTCTTCTTCTTCTTCTTCTTCTTCTTCTTCTTCTTCTTCTTCTTCTTCTTCTTCTTCTTCTTCTTCTTCTTCTTCTTCTTCTTCTTCTTCTTCTTCTTCTTCTTCTTCTTCTTCTAAAATGATTGGCTAATTGAACTTAAATCTGGCCATGAGGGCTCTTGTTTTTACAAAGCTACTGAACAGGAACTTGCTCATATTCGTCTGGAAATGAACACGACAAATCCTGAACTTTATAACTAAAATGCAAAACAACAACCATATTGACAAGATGACCACACTCTGACATATCTGGATCCGAGCTCACAGGCATGTCACATTCTAAAAGTATATTTTCTACCAAAAATACACAAAACTCCGTCGACATTTGTTATAAGACCAATTATAAATGGATGTTCAAGTCCAACTGCCAATGGAAATCTTTGGATCACTTTTTGGATCACTTTCTACTCCCGATAGTAACTGCCCAACCTACACATGTCCGCGACACAGCAGACTGTACGGAAACTTGAACGAATAACATTTCCACAAGATGTGATTATTACAAATATAGAGGTTGCTTCAAAGTACACAAATATCCGCCAAACCGAAGAAATAAACCTTGTATACAATGCCCTCGACCAAACCAACCATCATGTCATCAATAAATCACCTTCCGAATACATCCGAAAACTTCTTATTTAACAGAAATTGTTTCCAATTTTGGAATAAATTATTCGATATGCTAGAAACACTAACAGTCAGATTGATTTCATAGAAAAAGCCAAGATTCTCACAAACAGTAATAGCCAGAGGCTTTACAGAAACTGAGATAAACAACGCAACACGTTTCACTGGCCAACCAGCCAAACTGATTCACGAACTACCGAAAAGTAAAAAAAAACCAAGGAAGCACCGCTCGTCTTCTCGACAACCTATATAATTCCTTCGTAAACCACAAAGATGTGAAACAAGAAGTAAACAAAATTGTCCTCTGATACAACACACGTCGGACTCTTTGGATTGAAATCTTGCTTTACCATGAGTGGTTGGGCCATACTTGCAAGAGGGGGTGCCATGGCTCACCGGTTAAGTGCATTGGACTTGTGTTCTGATGGCTGTGTCGTCAGAATGTGGGTTCTGAATCCTGGGCCGCGTCCGTGGCACTTGTGTCCCGAGCACTGAGAAGACTCTTTACCGTGATTCCTTCTCTTCACCAGAGTACAAATGGGTACATGTGAGGTAGAGACGGTTATTGTGTTTGATTAGCCCTGTAGCGCCAATAAAGGTTGCACACAATGGGCTGTACTCCTCGGGGAGATGACAAAGATTATAGGAATGATATCAGCCCAGTGACCAGGGGAAATACTGTAAAGCGCATTAAGGACATTATGAGAAATGAGCTATATAAGAATGAAATTTTATTTTTGTATTATTACTTCCAAATACCCTTTCACGGTCTGTATTCATAGCAGAAATCAAAACCAAACCAGCTTTTGCCCTTTTGTTCTACGCATGGGTTCCGTCCTCAATGATGACATCAACAAAATCGTATTATGTCAACCTGCCCGCTTTGTTGTAGATTGATTATATTATTACAAAGCATCAATTGATGCGAGAAGTATGTCCACCTCAGCTCGTACGGTTACAGTGTTCAAGTCGGATTATATTTTAGTAACTTCCTCCTTTCTGTTTGCATGCAGCGCATGTTAGATTTACAATTAATACAGTCATTCTCTTAGAGTAAAGTACACTTTTCAAGTAAGAACCATCGCGACAAGGTACACCATGGCAGGGAAGACAGGATCACTTATGTTTAGTTTTAAAGTGTTCATCATGTTAGTGTTGTTGACCAACTGTTGTTCAGCACAGCAAAAACTTCCACCAGAGTTCAGTGATGATGTTATTGACCAGATGAAACAGCATTTCAACTGCAAAGGGTAAAATTATTGTACATTGTAGCAAATAGAGTTGCGTAAACCTTGGTAATTGACCGATTACCAAATTAACGAGTTAGGATTTAAAAAAACTTACATGATGTGAAGTTGTTGATGGTAGCAAACATTCTGAGAAATTATTTCATCTGACAAGCTGTATAAAACGTGTCAAATGTATTACACATTTAAATTTGGATCCATTTACACATTAGAATGCAAGCAAACACACGTTAACGACACAATGAAATAAGCTGACACGCTCACATGTTGGTTTTTATACATATCTCTTGATTCTTATTATGGAGACATTTATATATGTTTTATCAATGGTGTACAATCCCTTTCAGTGGCATGCGTGCAAGAATTGAACTCACAAATACAATTTGCACGTTATGGGAAAGAGTGAACGGAAAAATCCCTGTCCCAATTAACTGATATTTGTTTTTGAAAGTATCCGACCACACCTTTATTTTGTTATACATGCTGGCCTAAAGTATATGTTTATCAAATAAACGTGGATAATGTTGCAAGATTTGGGTCATTTTTACAAGTAAATTCGGACTGATAAATGTACAGGCTATTTACGTATGGTTCTAGCACATAATGAACCCAAATCATAGTTTAAAATTAACAGTTAAATCAATCAAACAAATAATTATGACCGTGTCTTTCTTGACAGGCAAAAAGACACTTGTGAGTCAACACCCAAGAAGCTTTGCAGACATATATTAAATCCGGCAAATTGCTCAGCAAATTGCAGGAACAACTTGGGTATGTCAGATTAATAATGTAACATCACACATCATGTTCAAAATTGATAAACTTTTGCGTGAACAGGCTACGTCGCTTATTATTCAATGTCACCAACACAAGATTTCCACTAATTGAGATACCTGCTGCTTTTAGGATACAGCAGGCCTGTTTTAACCAGTCAAGCTTGGCGATCGAGAAGCCTAAGACGTCTGCACTGTTCATTCGCTCGTGCCCATCGGTACAATTTGGATAAAGGCGGTTGGGACGAACGAACACTATTCGCCATGTCCATGGCGGTATGAGTGGTTGTCTTTGTATTGTAAGTACCGAGCGGACACCAGGGAGCGAACAATTTCAACTACGGTTACATTACATGGGCAATTCCATGGTCACTCACGTTACATTTTGTAGGTATTGAGCCCACTCTTAATGATATAATTTCATTACTTATAAATGTCACTCATCAGTTTTTTCACAGTAGTTGCATTATGCCCAGACCGTACTCAGCACAAAATAATAATTTAATAAAATTTTTATAGGTACCCTACATATGAGAAAAAGCGCTGGTTACTCACGTTACATTTTTTTGGACATGCGTAAAACGTCAACTGGCTTTATTCAAAAAGTGTCCTCATACCAAGTATTCTTGCAACTAAGTGTTATATGGTTGATATACCTTACCTAGTGGTACACATATTAGGTGTGAACAAAATATTTTATTCTTGAAGATTTTCAGGGAATTGACAAAATACATGGTTACTCACGTTATAGTTTTCCCCCATGTAAGAAGACCATAAATCCACAATGGTGCTCACTAAATTTTAGCTTAAATGTGTTTATCAAATAATTCTAGCTTATAATGATTACTTTTTATGTCAATTGTGGCCCCAAAATTTTCGTTTTGGTAAAATTAGCTAGTTTCTCACTTTTAGATTAATTACATAACACTAACAATGCAAAATGTTGCAATGAAGTCAAGTGAAGATTATATTTTCAATTTCTCAAACAAGATTTGTTCCACTTCCTTTGTCTACTGGAAACAATTAACAAAGTAAACTTATTTAAAAGTAAACATGTTAAAGTCAATCTCTATGTTTTAATTAAAAACCGTCGGTTACTGCAACAGTGCAACTAAGTAAATGTTGGAAATCAGACTTGATTAACACATTCCCAAGAATAAAAAATTGTTCTCAGATTGCTTCGTCGCCATTTCCTAAAGCTTCATGGAATATAATGTGGCCACGGTTATAAGCAGCTTCATGTGCATACACCGTAGATCCGTGTTAATAGACGTGTGTACACGTGTACGTTATGTTATGGACATTTGCATCACATACCAGCTAAGAGATGGTTTCCTCTCGTATTAAAGAAAACATCCAAAAGATCAGCCAAAACACTTTTGACTAGATGATGAAAAAGGGTTGGAAAAAGGTATATACACACGTATATATATATATATATATATATATACATGTGCATGCATATTTGTATGAACCTTCTGCATTATACATGCACGTACATGTATCTTTGCCTCACTTTTCTTTAACTTTTAGTTTAATTACTGTTATAAAGAAAAAAACCCATAAAGAATGCACACAAAATAATACTTAATTGTACCTAAATGATTTATTGGTGAATATGGACTAGCTAAAATCAAAATCAAAAAAGTTGTTGCATAAATTATGTGCGCATGTAGATAATACCATGTGTATAAGAAAAAAGTGCAATGCATGATGGGTAAATCCTTAAAAGTCATTACCACACTTTCATTCATTGACATACATGTAAAACGTATGTTTACCACTTTATTGACACGATTATCTTGGTTTATACTCACGTTACAAAACCGGTTACTCACGTTACATAGTTACTCACGTTACCATTTTTATTCCCTCGTATTCTTAAAGTGTTTGTATAAAGATAATTTATTAAACTGTTTTCATATTAGAGATCATGAGTAGGAAGTTCACCTATAAAAAATCATGTTTTTGGTTACTCATGTTACATTACCCTCAAGTGTCTGATATCCTGCTTTCTGGAAATTTTATGTGATTAGATATGCACAAAGTTTTTTTTAAATGTAAGTGTTTGTGCCATATGCATTTAGGAAATCAAATTTTCAATGGGCTATCACCTATCAATTAACTAAGAGGACAAATACTTAAATCAACACATTTTTGGGGAAAAATATTTGAGTGCACATCATTTCCACTTCAAATGATCATTTCTCAAAAGATACAAATAGAAATGAAGAATTTTTACTTGTTCTACAAACTTTGAGGTAAAAACAACAAAATAAGATGAGTGATTGCCTTTAAATTCAGATTTGAATTTTTGAAGGTCATGTCCACTTTATCATGGAATTGCCCATATTTTGCCCAAACTTTACATTTTACGCCGGAAGTATTTAAGAAGAGTGTATCTTGCTGAATTATGTTAAGAATTTCTGGTTTGAATATAAAATAATTTTATTTAATCATTCAAGCGATTTGCGACCATACTGTTGTGATATGCTTGTACAGTAAAGAGGCACCGCGTTCACTGCTGAAGTGCATTTCACCACAAGAGGGCTACGCTATGCACGAGGCAATAACAGCAGGACAACATCTTTTATATCAATCTATTGTTTCAAATCCCAGACGCAATGATGCCATAATTAATGCAGATTTATGGTGTTTTACGTGCATATTAGTGATTTATTTGATGTGAGAAGCTATAAAAGATTTGTATTTCATTGTCAACTTCCACTTTTTGCCAAAGAATGAGTAATTTAGTTAACGATGGTAAAATAAATATCCAGGATTAAGTGGTTACTATAGCCTATTCGTTCTCAATTCTCTTATGTTTTGCAATTTTGTATACAGGTATACTCTCGTGTCTCGATGGTCAAATCCAGGTATGCAGTTATAACGATGCTGTTGTTTGTCAGTATACCAACAGTAGAAACTTTTGTGTATACCACCAATCTGATCAAATCTCGCCTTTCTGTATCTGTAAAGATGGTCAAGGGCAGAAGAGGTAACATAATCTTTATATCACTTTAAGTAATATGTTTATACTCAACTTTGGGTCTTGATTTAAAAAAAAAAAAAAACTATTTAATATGATGTAAGATATAAGTCCCAAATGTAGTGAGTCCATATTTCTAGGTCCATCGAAGTTTATTGTTTTCTTCTATACATTTTATTATTATGTTGAATTTCACATTTTTATAGCTTTCTCCAACGAAGTGGTGCTTTGACTATAGTAATAAACACATTACATAATACGAGACGGGTAATGTGGGTGATTTAGGCCAGTGGGTTGGTGCTATCGGCTTACTGCAGGATTTCGATTCTAAATACTTCTCAATCTTTTACAAAAGTTGCAATGAAGATGGACCAAACGTGGCAGCAATTGTTCTTGGATGCATCTTGTCTCTCCTGCTTCTTCTAGTTATCATTGGAGTAGTGGTGTGGTACCTTCGGATTAAAGGGAAACTACCTGCCTTCATGAAGAACGCTTCGAAGTAAGTATTAAGTTCTTATGTATATAATCAATGACACGCTTCAGGGGCGGATCCATTGTCTTGAAAAGGGGGGTTACACGGCAAACGGGGGGGGGGGGATACACTGATACACTGACAAAAAAGGGGCACGCGAAAAACATATGATGAACTTAAATGCACGGCGTTAAAGGGGGGGAGGGACACATGGTCCCCTTTCCTATACCGTGTATCCGTTAATGACATGATTACACTATCACTAGGCCAATTAGAACATTAAATGAAATGCAAACGTAAGCATCGAATGTGTTTTTATGAAACATGGTGTCTCTATAAACTGGTATGTGGTTTTATCTCTTGTTCTGAAATAATGTTTACAGCCGTTCTTGTTTCAGGAAACCCAGAGACTCGTCAGGTGTTGAGTTGGAAGATAGAGGTAAGTACGTATTCTCTTAAAGACATTCTAATTAAGACAGGCATGATAGGGTTAAAAGATCAACATTTCATGTTTGCCAATCAAACTGTAATCTGAATACATTTTCATTCATAACGGCAAGTCCAACATGTATGTTTAATATCTTGATTCAAAGATACTCGTAAAATCAGTTTTGCCATCAGTGGCAATGTTCCTTCGATGGCTTTAATTTTCTTTCTGATATAATTTGATAAGGTACCACCAGACCACAGCTTCCCGAACCTCCGGTAACCGGCGGTACCCTGAATATTCATACGCATATGACCACTTGCCTCGTGCTCAGCCCGGCATGGGAGATCACACCTACTCATCAATAGAGAATGAGGGTGCTGGAGAGGGGAGCGCCCGCTATGTTAAGGAGGGGCCAGGGCGTGCATTGTCTGACGAGAAGAGTCCAAATAAGGAGGACCCTAACGACCATCAATATTTTGCACTTGAGAAAACACCAGGTCAAAATAATGGAGTCAACGAGGAAGATGGAGGAACGGCCGAGGTTCCCACCGAGGACAGCGACTCTTCAGTGGGGGTTCATTCGACAGACACGCCAGCAGGGATTCCTTCCAAAGAGGGAGAGGATCATACCTACTTTCCATTGATACCCACTGCGGAGCCACCAGAGGGCAATTCTAAAAGCGACAACTCTGGATACGAAGTTGCAGAGGTACCAACTGCAGCCGATGGAAGCGATGCCTCATCCACATACGACCACATTGACAGAGATGTAAACGAGGGGTCGAATGAGGGCGCCCTTTAAGACAAGGATGATAATGAATACCAACACTTGAAGGATAATTAGTGCTCACGATTACACTTGCAAAAAAGTGATTTTTTGTAAACAATTGCCAATAAAATGTATGCCATAGTGTTTCTCTAACTGTATTATAGCAACTATAAACTTATTTTTCTTAAAAAACATAAATGATCATAGATTCTTGGTCAAGTTGATGATTGTATAAAACATACCATGAAATCTTTCCGTTAAAGAGGCACTCTAAGGTCAAATTCAGTTTTATGATGCACTCATTTTCCAATAGATAGAGTCCTTATTAAGTGTGAAAAAATTACAAGTCTCTAACTTCACTTTAAAGTGGTGTAACATATCATTTTATTTGATACCCTTTCAGAGCGATATTTGAAACATGACGTCACTATTTTCTTACGGTAAATGAGTCAGTAACATTTCATACAGGAATTTTTTGTTTGTCAAAAAGTCAATTTCAACGCCGATTTGATCAAATCGATTTGATTTTTATTGCTCCATTTGATTTTTGTAATATTTGCAACTACATGTAATAACCTATTGTCTGCGTTTTCTAGTTTTCCAAATTGTTTTCTATTTTTGACTTGATTTTGCTTGTGCTTGTTTAGTTTTGTGTGTTGTTTAGCATTTTATATTCTACACATGTATTTTATAATCTTATAATTCTTCCTGGTTTTAATATTTTAATGCGATTGTGAATTTTTATATGGGTTATGAAACCTTTTCCACAACTCGCGACAGAAATGTCGAAGTAAATAAAGAAAGAACAAAAAAAATAATAAATAAAAAAAATATTGTGGAGACTCAGGAATGAACTGCAAATTCACCGTACAAAAACGTACAGATCCATTTATTTGAAATGCGACGTCACTGTTGTCTTTGGATGTTAACAAATTTCACACAGGAAGGTTATAAAATAAAATGACATTTTACATCACTTTAACGTGAGGTTAGAGACTAATTTTTTTGGTAATTTTTTTCACACTTTAATAAGGACTCTAGTTATTGGAAAATCACAAAACTAAATTTGACCTCTTTAACATCATCAACCAAACCATATAAAGGGCCACTGGATAGGTAAATCAATTAATGTATATTGGAGTAAATAGAATAGAATAGAATAGAAATGTTATTGTCCGCATCATAAAAATACAGAAATTTAGTTTCCATTGGCGCATTTAAAAATGTTAAACTACATTTAGTTAAAAACAATAATTTTATCCACAAAAATTACACAAATTAAGAAGACGAAATATACACTCAAATAAACAAATATTATTAAAACATTATTTAAATACGGAGAACAAAATTTATACAGTCTTAAAATGAATGAGATCACCTGCAGCAAACATACAAATGAATAAATACCCCTATTTACGAACAGCCAAGGTGTTAAATAAATGAATGGAGTTGGGAACAAAGGATTGCCTGTATCGAGTAAGGTTTGTGCGGGGAACACAAAGTCTGAGCCCGGATCTATTAAAAACAAAACAGTCAAAAAGTGGATGAGTTGGATCAGATAAAATAAAATGTACTTTAGATATTGCACGTTCCAAGAAGATTTTATCATATGTTGGGAAGGTGAGACCTACAGAGCGCTGGGCCATTTTACGAATGCGCTCAAACCTGTCCGTATTTTTCTGTGAAAGTGAACCATATACACTGACTATGTTAAAAGTAACAATGCTCTGTATTATAGACTGATAAAATAAACGTAAAATCGTCTTATCGACATTGAACTGTTTAAGCTTACGAAGAAAAAACATACGTTGCATGGACTTGCCAAAAACTACCCGAGTGTTTTTGTTCCAGTTCAGTTTGTCATCTATTACAGTACCAAGGTATTTGTACTCATTAACCCTTTCTAATTCGCTGTCATTTATATAAACAGGTTCATAAACTCCAGTGTTGCGACGAAAATCTACAATCATCTCTTTAGTTTTCTTAACATTAATAGTTAAAAAATGACGATCACACCAGTCCACAAACTTTGCTACCTCCGATATATAACAGAGTGCGTCATCTTTTAAGTAGCCTGTAATAACCGTGTCATCTGCATATTTGATTATACTACAATTTGGACTTGAGCAGAGACAATCACTTGTGTAAAAAGAAAATAACAGCGGTGAGATGACACACCCTTGAGGGGCACCCGTGTTGGTTATCCTGACCTTGGAATTAACGTCTCCAATTTTTACCCACTGTGGCCTATTCAGTAGAAAATTATGAATCCACTGTACAATTTTCGGAGACACATTCATTTGCACAAGTTTTTCTATTAGAATGTGAGGTTGTATCGTGTTGAAAGCACTAGAAAAGTCTATAAACAATGACCTAGCGTAAGATTTTGGCTTGTCCAGGTGACTGTACATTTTATGAAGATAAACCAGTACCCCGTCATCAACCCCTCTATTGCTCCGGTATGCAAATTGAAACTTGTCCAAAAAAGAGCCTGCATCTTTAAGAAGAAAATTCAAAACAAGCTTTTCAAGACATTTCATTACACTTGACGTCAGAGCTACTGGGCGGTAATCGTTCAGTACTGAAACCTTACTGCTTTTTGGTACAGGAACTATCATAGAGGTTTTCCACATCTGTGGAATAACCCCTCTGTCTAATGTCAGTTGAAATATTATTGTAAAAATACCAGAGAGTTGATGACTACATATTTTCAAAATTCTGTTACCTACACCATCCGAAATATCGAGACAGCAACAGAAATATCAGCAGATACCGGATCATAACTGCTCCATAACCTTTACACAACATGTTGATAAAACCAGACAAAACTGAAACACTCACAAAAATGATAAAAATGGAGTAAAACGACAGACACGAAATGCCAATGGTGGTCGCTACAGAGCAGCGCCCTCAATCTAAACACAATTATACCAAGTGAATTGTTTTGAGACGAACATTTCTCGTTATAGTTGGAGTCAGTATTGGGTCCAACTGGATATTCGTGCCAAAATGGATATTGTTGGTTAACTTTGTCAAAAGTGATGTGCAGAATTCCAAAATGTAGGGTGCCATTTTTTTGCATGTTCGGCCGCAATTTTGGATTTCAAAATCGCTGCGATTTGTTTACTCATTTCCTCAAATTGTTCGACTTTATGACCATCTAAACATTGTTGTTTTACATTCAATGCTTTAGTTAGGGTCTTGAAGCTTCAAAATATGTTATTTGTTTTATTATTAATAGGTAGGGATAAGGCCATGATCTTGGATTTTAAAGGGGCAACCATTTTGATTTTTATCAATTTCAATGGGTTGTGAAATTATATAACAATTTGTATACCATCGGGTTTGAAAAGGCCTCTGCCTAAAATATGTCTTGACTTAGTTATAGCATAGTCCCTTTAAGCAACTAACGTTGTTTTTAATTTAAATGAATGTACACTAAGGCTACACGTACATGTACAGTATACATTTAATATCTTGTGATTTTTTAAAGGTAAAAGCTTATTGTCACGTTAATGCTGCAGTGTTATTTATTTATTTTGGAATATTTTAAAGTAAGAATATTTCAAATGAAATTTACATAAACGTATGCATATTTGGTTTTAATTCTCTGGTTTTAAGTAAATATATCATAAAACTATATTGTGATATTTTCATCTCACAGCAAATAAAGTTTTTCTTTTTAAGAAATAAACGAAAAAATGTTTTTCGAAACGAACAACTTTTCCTACATAGGCTGTTGTAAGAACATATGAAATTTATGAAGCTCCTATGGGTTGTGCATAAAGAAAATTGCGCGTATGAACCCGTATGCCGTGGACGTTTTACAAATACCTGCCCAAGATTGGTCGGCGGGAAGCTCTTGCCTACGAACTATTTTAAAATTAATGCATAACGCAGCTCAAAACCGTGTTTTCAGTAAAGATGGTGTCATGTCGGTCCAGACGCATTAATTTTTTCCGCACTCTTGTTCAGTTATCACCTATATAGTGCATAGTTTAATCAGGCACGTAGCCACGGGGGGGCACGTGCCCTCCCCCAAATGTCAGATTTTCGTATTCAAAGGGTGGGCCATCCCCCACCCATACCAACAAATAATTGTGCGAAAAATTCTGGCTCACAAGAACATGCACGGAATGTACCCCCCCCCCCCCCCAAATTCCAACTCTGGCTACGTGCCTGAGTTTAACGCTGTGGATGATTTGTTAAATTTTTATATTCTTTTTTACATACACATTTGTAAATATTTTAGCTTGTTAAATATAGATATTGGACATAAATGTCCCTTAAAAGAATTTGTGAAAAGTGGCCTGTGCTCACTTTATGAACCTATGATTATGTATTCAAATTAAACTGTTCACTTTTTCCGAAAGTTGTTGGAATTATGGGCTTGCGGATATTTTAGTTTTTTAATAAGGATCTTTTTTTAAAGTTAGGTCTTTATTAATAGTTGGGTCAAATTATCTAACTTAAAACAGAAACATCCAACATGTTGTCAATTCCGAACCACACATGCAGATGGTCTGATCATTATGAAATACTGTAACGAGGTGTCGAAGTAACCCGTTCTTGATATTCTGTTTGAGCAATGCTATTATGTCGGAAATAATAGGCTGTGAGAAGTTGGCTTCCTGGTTGTTGTCAGATCTCTACCGAAGTCCTATCAGTTTTTTTCGGATTGTTTGTCAGACTCAGGAAAATTTGTATCGGGCAGTCGAAATAACTCTATTTAAGTAGTATTTTCCGAACATTAAAATTCTTTTATTTCCGAATTGGTGTCCTAGTTTAAGATGAACACAGTGACTGAAAATTACTGGCTCATTTATGCAGCAGCAACGGCAACATGACCTTATCATAATGAGGTTTTATTTTCAGTCAAAAAGTTAATCTAAATCTCGCACTCTGACTCCATGCCCTGTTGACCGTGACTATATTGTCCCTAGACCCGTGAATTTGGATATATCTGGTGAATATAAATTCTTAATTAACATCCCGACATCCTGACAAACATTTCCTACAACTAATATTATTTCTATGATAAACGGCGTAAAATCCGGTAACCGTCTCTAACCTCACGCAAATAAAACAAGTTCAATAAACATAATTGGAGCCCACTTTATTTTTGTTTGTTTTGACAATGTAAATACAATGGGCGTATTAAGTACACGTGTAAAGGAAAATAATCAACTATACTTATTATCAACATTTATATTAAGACTTTTGCCAATACAACATTTAGGTATACAAGTAGGCATACTTTAACAATAAAAGAGAATATGTATAGAATTGCTAACATGTTGAGATTCAAAATGGCAGCCAAGGATACCAATGAAAAGAACAGCACCTAACTATTGCCTTAAGGAATGAAAGCAAAATTTACTCTTCGATGATGCTACATACATAATCAGCTTGCTAGCGAGTCAAATTAAGATCAAACAAATCAAAATGGTTGTCTCTTTAAAATTCAAGATGATGGCCTTGGCCCTCCTTATTAATACAGAATAAGTATTGTTATTTGTATAAATTATGTGTTAGGAACTTTTACATTTTAGCCTGTTTGTTAAGCAAGCAAGTTTATGTAAAAACAGTGAATATTTATGATTTTTCTTACATTACCAAAGGTATACACTTCCATTGACCCTAAACATTCATTCTCACATGCTACTCTTGAACTTTGTTTAGAACAATCTTCCTCTTCAACTTCGCCAACAACAATTCCTTTATTAAGTGTTCATTAATATTATTATTAAATTATTTTATGACACGTTTATAAGTGATGCGGGGATGAAAATTTAAATTTCAAAATGATTGGCTAATGGAACTTAAATCTGGCCATGACGGCTCTTGTTTTACAAAGTACCATCACCCTGTATGGAAAATGCTTGCCTTCGCGGAAAAAATCCAACATATTACCGGAACTGTTCATCAGAAAGGAAATATTTTGGTAATTCGGACTTACAATGTTTGTACGGTTTTAAATTAAAATATAAAATAGTCATCAGACTCTCCGTGGTATACATCACTACACTTTAACACCAAATTGCGTTCATGCATTTTGATTATATACTGCAAAAACCAGTGTGTTAAAATAACACTAGTGGTGTCAACTTTATTCTTCCATGGTGTTTATATTGTGTGAGTTGCCTAATATAAACACCAATGGTGGAGTTTTTAACACCAGAGTTTTTGCAGTGTAACCAAATGTTGATCTTGGGGGTGGAATCGGGGTCTCGCAAATGGGGAGAGGGGGGGGGGGGGCACAAACAGCCGGGGCGGTACACTGCTAAAAAGTGGGACACAAACTGCCCAAAACGTATGGTGAATTTACATGTATGGCGATAGCAAAGGATGAACTTGCCCCATTTGCCCCCTGGGTCCACAAATGGTTGCTTCTGTATTGGTTAGTTATATAGCAACCGACTTTTTTTTAAATAATGTTGCCAAGTGATGGAAGATAGTACGCGGCCCCTTTTTTGCCACTCTCGATCCGCCCATGTAAAGAACACTACAAAGACAGAACAATTATGTGACCATAATTGTTATGCACGTCACTTTTATGCCACCATTTCATTCACACTATATGCTTTCAAGTTCCACAGCAGCCATGTTTAGTGATACCCTATCCTCTTCGTTGGACTCATCATCGGAGTTGAAATCTTGCTAACCTCGGGTGGTTGGGTCATACTTCCAAATATGGCGTCATACAAAATCAGATGTCAACCTGCCCGCTTTATTGTAGTGTACGCTTATTTTACAAAGCATCAATTTAATGCGAGCAGTTTGTACACCTCGGCACGTGTTGCAGTATCCGAGTAATTTATATACCAGGAATTTCCTCCTTTCTGTTTGCGTGCAGTGTACGTTTAGGTTTACAGTTAATACAGTCATTCTCTTAGAGTAAAATACACTTTTCAAGTAAGAACCACCGCGACAAGGTACACCATGGCAGGGACGACAGGATCACTTAGGTTTAGTTTTAAAGTGTTCATCATGTTGGTGTTGTTGACCAACTGTTGTTCAGCACAGCAAAGAAATCTTCCACCAGAGTTCAGTGATGATGTTATTGACCAGATGATACAAGATTTGAACTGCCAAGGGTAAATTATTGTACATTTATAGTTTTTTAAATGGAGTGTACATCTTTGGAAATTGTCCGATTTAATGAATTATAATATTTATAAAAATATTTGATGTGAAGTTGGTGATGGTACCAAACATTCTGAGAAATGTTTCTATATTTGATACGCTGTAATTTTGTATAAAACGTGTCAAATGTATTACACATTTGAAATGGATCCATTTTACATTAGAATGCATGCAAACACATCTGAATGCATTTTCAATGTATTCTCGTTAACGACACAACGAAATAAGCTGACACGCTCACAGGTTGGTTTTATACATATCTCATGATTCTTATTATGGAGACATTATTATTATGGAGACATTTTTGCTCCCTCTTGAAAAGTAACTAATCTCAGTAGGGAACTTAGAGCTAGTACCTTAACTGGTCTTCGCATGCCCAAATGCCGTACTGAAAGGTTTACTCGTTCTACTATCCCCTCTATTGTCCGCAGTTTGTGGATGTCGTTTTCTATTTACTTATACTTATATTTAAATGTTCTTTGTATGCAATGAATATTGATACAGTTCCTCAGATCTTGTGAATTTCATTTTTTAATTTTCAAAATAGTACTTTGCAAATGCTGCAGTTAACAGGAAAAAGCCTAGGTTAGTTTGGTGGAGAAAAGACTGTACTATTGCAACCTTTAGATTTTTTTTTAAATAATAAAAATGTTATTAATATTTGTAATGTTTTAAATTAAATGTATTTTTACTGTTTAAACCTTTGTAAATTTTAATATTTTCAGTATTTTAATATTTCCGCTGTCATTCAAATTAAATAAACCCGAATAAATAAAATAAATAAAACATTTATAGACATTTTTACTCATGGTGTACAGACCCTTTCATTGACCTATGACCTATATCAGTTTGAAGATTCAGACTTTTACCATTATCGGCATGGCAGTGACCCGCTTAGATTTCACATTATTGAAATAATTAAATATGGTCAACAACACGCAATGAATGGGTCTCAGACCGTCTCTCCCCTGATGCTTATTGTACAATAAATATCCAACCCAGAGAGGTTTTTTCATGGGCACTATGACCCTTGATTAACTGAGACATTTTGAACGTTGAGTAAATGAGATATATAACAATACCCTTGTTTGTTCATGGTGTAAACCGAAAATCTCCTATTGTTCCCCTCTTTTGTTCCCTGTTGTTGGACATTTTTTGGCATCTCCCATTTGTTTTTTACACGTTTTTCAACTAAGATAAACATTTGCAAACAATAACCACAAACCGCTATTCAAAATAGTTGGTGGTACACTGGTTCCAATAACTGATTGTGCAGTTTGCGTCTAGTTCCAATATGCCCGGATCGTGTTCTTTGTTATGGGAATGGTAACCCGAAACACAACGCCTGAAAAAAGACCACACCTTCACACTCGAGTGGCAAATCCACAAGTGACTTTACCAGTCCGTTCCGAGGACGCTACTACTGAATTATTCATAACCCAGCAAAATGAATAATTGATGTTACAAATTTATTTAAACCAATCACTGCACCAAGCAACATGTTGAACTCGTCTATATTTGAATAAGTAATACCATAAAAACTAATGCATTATGTAGGTAAAACTTGTAGCTTTGCATGGTGAGGATGATAAGTAAGACTAATTGCGGTGACACCATGCGGAATCTCAATTGAGTAGTAATTAGTTCTGAAAAGAACTGGTGGTACAACTCGACGTTTCGATCAGTATGCTCTGATCGTCCTCAATGCATTATGTGTTAATATTTCTGTACCAAATCGACAGAGAAATATAAAGAAAAACATAAGCCCATAGAACGGACTGGTAAAGTCGTGCGTGGTCTTTTTTCGTGCGTTGTGTTCCGGGTTGCAACGCAATTAACTGGTATTTTTGGGAAAGTATATTCAACCACCACTTTCTTTGTTTGTACATGGTAGCCTTAAGTATACGTGTCTCAAATAAATGTGGATATTCATGGCAGATTTGGGTCATTTAGACTGGTAAATTTATTCATGGCCCAAGAACATAATGAATGCAAATCATGTTTCAAAGTAGACAGTTAAATCAATCAAAAGCATGACCATGTCTTTCTTGACAGGAAAAACGAGAAGCATGACTGTAATACAACAGAGACACCCAGGGATATTTGCAGACAGATGTTGAGCCCGACAGATTGCCGATCAGATTGCTGGAAGACGTTAGGTTTGTCAGATTTAAATTGTAACATAACATTAGTGTCAAATACTGATAAGGTTTTGCTTTAATCGTAGCACTGTGGGCACACAGTACTGAGCTACGTCACTAAATGGCAAACTGTTATCAATATTATTTAATATCCCAACACTATTGATTCCCATAAATATGCAAATAAATTGTGGTACAGTCAAGTTCGGTGATCGAGAAGCCTAAACCTTCTTGAGTCCCGCCCAAGTCGCCTGTGGTTGAATGACAGACTCTTAAATCAAAATATTGTTCAAAATCACCGAGGCAATAATACCATCAAATATTAATGCCATCAAATATTATTTCTACAGATGTACCTACTAGTGATTTGTCGGATGTTGAGTAGCTATAGAAATAATTTGATTTCATTTCCAATCCCACTTTTTGCCAGAGTGAATCATTTAAGTCACGATGGTAAAAACATAACCAGGACGATGTATACGTTACCAATTTATCTTATGTTTGCAGAATTTGATGGAGCTAATGCATGTGGTAATGATCAAAAGTTTGTTTGCGGTTATGACGATGCTGTTGTTTGCCAGGATACCAACAGTAAAGGTTTTTGTGTATGCCAGCTATCTGATCAAACCTCGCCTCTCTGTAAAGATCTTTGTAAAGATGGTCAAGAGTGGAGGTAACATAATCTTTATATCACTTTAAGTAATCATGTGTATATTTTTAAAACTCAATTTTGGGTCTTGACTATTTATAAAACTCGATTTAAAAAAGGTAAATTTAATGAGTTCGTATTTCTAGACTCATCGAAATGAATTTGTTCTTTTTCAAATTTGGTTGTAATATTGAGATGGGCAATGAAATATGTGTCACATAGGCCAATGTGTTGATGTGATCGGCCTATTAATGTAGGATATCGATTTTAAATACTTGTCAATAGGGGCCAAGTCAACGTAGCAGCAATCGTTCTTGGATGTCTCTTGTCTCTTCTGCTTCTGATAGTTATCATTGGAGTAGTAGTGTGGTACCTTCGGAGAAAAGGGAAACTACCTGCCTTTATGATGAAAGATTCGTAAGTCTATGTTCTTCTGTATAACTATCGCATGCTTCAGGGACGGATTAAGAGTCTCGAAAAAAAGGGGGGGCACGCACTAACAAAAAAGGGAAACACGAACAAACGTGATGATCACACCTATTTATCGATAGAGAATGAGGGTGATGTCGATCGGAGCGCCCGCTATCTGTTCGTCGTCGTTCCTATTATATATCACAGCTAGTCACATGGGAACGTCCGTATTTTCCAACCACTCGATTGTTCTATTGTCCAGGTTCACTACGCCAGCAGCGCCGTGGGGGTGCGCTCTGAGGAGAGTGCATGAGCTGATTAGATGGTTGATAGTCTGAACAGACGCACACGGGCAGCGGTCCCATTCTAGCGCGCCAATCTTCTTCAAGGCCCATGTTGTCACTGCCTCCCACGTTTCCTTCCATTTCTCCTCGGCCCACGAGAGTGAGAGAGGGTGGTAGCTTGTGATGTATCTGGCGAGGTCTGTCTGCGTATGCGCTGTGGAGCTGCCTCGTCAGGGGTGGGAAGTGGCACCCGAGAGTCGGGATGGTCAGCTTTTGCAGAGAGTTTTAGCACAGCATGTTCCCTCCTGATGTGGCAAGGTGGAATTCCAGCCAGGACGGGAAGCGTATTGAAGCGTACTCAGCGGAGGAATACACCAGGGCGAGCGCTGAAGTACGTAGTGCTGTAAAGTTTGCGCCTCATTTGCTACCAACGAGTTTTCATTAGCAGGTTCATTCTTTTGCTTGTCTTTACGGCAACTTTGCGGAGGTAAGGTTTGAACGTGAGGCTGTGGTCGAGGGTTACGCCAAGGTAAACAGGCTCGCCCTCGAAGTTGAGTTTGCGACCATTGTGCATGTGTTGGCAAGCCGATTTGCGTGGTGAAACATGCAGCAGATAGTCTTCGCTTCACTGATTTTGAGGTGAAAGAAAGTACCGGAGGTGAGAGGTGCCAGAGGTGCCAGAGGTGAAAGTACCGGCTGAGAGTGGCCATGTCGGATTCAAGGCTGCTCTGGATGGGCTCATATGACTTGCCGGAGAAACCGAGGGCTGGTATGTCCGATGTATAGATGTTAAATAGAATCGGCGCTAAAACGGAGCCTTAGAGCAGGCCGTTTCGAAGCCTTTTGTGCGACTAATCTTGCCAGTCGATTCCAGCTAACATGCATACGTCGGCCCAACGTTGGCCAACATAAGAATTTACGGTTGGCCTAACATTGGCAATGGACGTCGTTAGTTTTCCATCGGGCCAACGCCAAAGACGTTGGGCCAATGTCCCCACAACGTCAGTACATGTTGGGCCAACGTCAGCATGCCCAACGTTTGTACAACGTATTAGTCATACATTGGGCCAAAGTAATATTTTATGATCGGCGCAGCGTCGGTAGTTGACGTCGCCTTGACGTTAGTTTTTCCATCGGGCCAACGTTGGGCCAATGTCCCCACAACGTCAGGACATGTTGGGCCAACGTCAGCATGCCAAACGTTTGTATAACGTGTTGATCGTACGTTGGGGTAGTTGATGTTGCTTTTGACGTGATGACCAATTGTGAGCATATTTTTCTTACACAACATATTCTGTCTGCCATTATTCTTAAGTGACCGCCTCAAACAAAATAATTATTACACTAGGCCAACATGCTTACTTTTTAGGTTGTCGCCAACCAATCTGACACAGTAGTGTCAGATGGCCACTCCAAGGTGGGGATACTAAGTCATTGAATTGTTACAACAACTCCACACTGAAGAACCAGCCCCTCGCACCGAAACAAGACAAGTTAATAACCAGCCTCATTACGGTGCGAATAGGGAGCAGAGGTGGCACCAGACTTGTTAAACTGGGGGGGGGGAAGAGGCGGGGAAGAGGGGGTAAGAGGGGGGAAGAGGGAGAGGGGGAGAAGAGGGGGAAGAGGGGGAAGAGGGGGAAGAGGGTGGGGCAAGCTTAAATTTAAAGGGGGAAAACATTAATCTTTAATGTAATTTTGTACTGCTGAAAAAGCATTGACTTACCATCGGGGAAAAAACAAAGAAAGTAACGGGGGCATTTACCCCCCTTTCCCCCCGTAACTATTCAGAACAAGACAGTTGTTAAACTGCCTCTGCCCTCATAAGCAATTGTTGTTAAGTGCCTTGAGCGGGATTCGAACCCACATTCTACTGCTAACGCCAGAACTTGAGTCCGGTAAGCTAGACCGCTCGGCCACGACACCATCCATATCTCCATTAAGATTTTGAAAGAAGCTGCATGTTCTATGGGTGTTTGTTTTGTAGCCTATCAAAATTCCCTGCAACGGAAATTTTGATTAGCTACAAAACAAAAACCAAAATAGAATATCTTTCAAAAACATTTAATGTTTAATGGAGATACAACGTCCGTATTTTGACGCCGACTTATCTGACGTTCACCAACGTCGGTCCAACGTATGCATGTTAGCTGGGGATGTTTCTACGTAGAAAAACTGATTCTGTATCATCGCCATCATAAACCTTACAAGTTTGATATCTATGTTAAGGAGGGGCCAGGGCATGCATCGTCTGATGAGAAGGGTCCAAATACGGAGGACCCTAACGACCATCAATAATTATTTGCACCTGGTTCAATCAAGTGAGCAGTTGATGATGTCATAATCATATTTTTGAAAATGTCTGATGTCTGTTATCATGACAATATCAGTTTCATCTTCAAAATACGTTTTAGAATGTCTTGAAAATAAAGTTCCTGTTTGGACCAGAAGTAAAGGTCACATCAAGTCAGTTGAAAGTTATGTATCTGAAACAATAATACTTCCTCATGATCATGAAAAATAACATTAGTACCTACTTTAGTTCAGGAGATATGAGTTTTCATAATATATAATGAAATTTACATATAATGTGCTATGCTAAACACATTAACTTCCGGTTCAGTCACGTGGCTGAATGTATACTTCACACCAATGTAATACATTGGATGTCTTTTGACGTCATAATAATATTTTTGAAAATATCTGACGTCTTTTATTATGACAATATCAATTTCATTCAAAAAATCTATAAATTTTGTGTTAGAATGTCTTAAATTTTATGTGTACATTGATTATTATTTGATTTTCATTTGGGAAATTATTTTTGCTGATGTAAATTACATTGATTTCATCAATGAAAATAATATCAAAGTGGATGAAATATTCAGGCATTGAGACTTGAAATATCCCATTTCCATATTTACTAAGTAAAACCTTATGATATAGGCGTATATTTTGTTTCTTTTAGAAAGCGGAGGGAGCCATCTAGTGTTGAGTCGCAGGAGATGGGTGAGTACTACCCAGTCCTATAAAAAATGTTGGAACTGATGAAAATCAATGTGAAAATGAATAATAATGTCTGATGTATTTTATTTTTCACACTTAAAGTGATGACCACAGATAAAATACTTTTTTGTTATCTGTGGTCTTAAGTCGAATTAAATTTTCGGTTCGGTTCTGTAATTAAAAATGGCATTTGATTCACTTTTTATAAACAAGAGCAAAACCAGCAGTGACAGATAGAATAGAAGAATGCTGGCCATTCAGTGTAATTTTTATTCTTATACTAATGTTCTTATATTATTACTAATGTTACTAGTTTCTGAGAGACCTCTGCCTCAAATGCCTGAACCACTGGTACCCGATGGTGATGAATACGCATACGCATACGGTCACTGGCCATCAAGGAAACCAACCGAGCCTGACACGGGACTGGCGGAAACTATTAAGCCTGTGAATCACGCAGAAAACGAAGATCACAGCTACTTGAACGTTAAGGAGAATAAGAAAAAAAGAAACCACAAGTTTGTCAAAGATGGGCATGGTTTAGCACGATCGGTGACTGGTGCCGTCTTGCCAGCTATATGGATCACTTCCAAAGAGGAAAGTGATCATACTTATTTTCCACTGTTGCCAATCACGAAGCTTTCGTCCCAAAATGAGAAATCTGTGACACTTACAGCTGCTGGTCCCCCTTCCCAAGCGGTAGATGCAAGGTCGAATGAAGGCGCCCCATTTGAAAAGGTCCACAAGGAAGGTGATCATACTTATTTTCCACTGTTGCCAACCCAGAAGCTTCCGTCCCAAAACGATAACTCAGTGACACGTACAGCTGACGGTCCTCCTTCCCAGTAGACGCAACCCCTCATTTGACTGAAAATAGCGGAAACGACACTCTTCAGGTACCCAATGCTGAGAACGAATCTGACATCAAACAACAGGTTTCAGAAAACTTAGATTTAGACTATGACGATGTTGAGTCACCTCTAGCAAATTGTAATGAAATTTGACGTCAAATTTTGCGACTTGGGGAAAAGTCGCAGACATGAATATTGCCGTCAAACTTCGCGACTCAGGAAGAAAGTCGCAGGCATGAAAATTGACGTCAAATTTCGCGTATTTTGGGGGAAATCTCGGTCGCAGACATGAAGTTTGACGTCAAATTTCGCGACGTTGGGGAAAAGTCGTGAAATTTTCCATGAAATTTGACGTCAATATTTAGGTCTTGTGTGTCCCTCCAGGGCCACCATAGAATTCAGATGAGGAACTCCGAATCATCTTTTAGACACCAGTGCACCCTCAATATCAGTGCACCCTTAATTTTCTTAAATGGAAGGTACAACATTGGTAATGTTGGCAAAACTGCTTCTATGAGTATGCTTACTCTCTTTGAATCGAGATATACATTGAAGGGAAGGTACAGCATTGGTAATGTTGCAAAAACTGCTTCTATGAGTAGGCTTACTCTCTTCAAATCAAGATACAGATTTTTTTGGGGGTAATCTTTTTTGGGGGCCACAGGGAAATACGTGATACATGTACCTGCGGGGACCAAAATTCCCATGTACAAAAAGTATGGTGGCTAAGAGAAGCCTCACAAATCGGGCAAACGTTCATACCCTTATGTGAAAAAGTCGTTTAAAACATAGCACGGCAGAAATTCAATCGATCCAGCAATTTTGGCTGCAACTGGACATCGGTTCATAGCAAAAAAAGAGAAAATTTACAATGAGGCGACGCACGCGGAGACCAAAAACCGGAGACGTTTTTTACTTTAAACATTGTGCGTTAAATTAAACACTGCGCATTAAATTAAACACTGCGCGTTAAATTAAACACTGCGCGTTAAATTAAACATTGCGCGTTAAATTAAACACTGCGCGTTAAATTAAACACTGCGTGTTAAATTAAACACTGCGCGTTAAATTAAACACTGCGCGTTAAATTAAACACTGCGCGTTAAATTAAACACTGCGCGTTAAATTAAACATTGCGCGTTAAATTAAACACTGCGCGTTAAATTAAACATTGCGCGTTAAATTAAACACTGCGCGTTAAATTAAACACTGCGCGTTTCAGCTTAATATTTTGTGTCGAACAGCTTATTATTTTGTGTCGATCGTGAACTAGAAAATAGTTAAAAATGCATTCAGGTTTTTCGAATGCTAACACGAAATTTATACGTTAAAATATAGTGAAAATGCTTTCAGGTTTGTTGAAATGAGGACTTCAGACAAAATACTTTTTTCAGGGTTATTGGTTCCTTTGTCAAACTCACATTAAAATTAGCTTTTGGATAATAATTTTGTAATTTTGTAATTATCCTCACCCAATTGTGGTGTCATTTTGGTGCAGTTTTAGTGTGGGCATTATCAAGTAATTGCTGTACATCAAAACCGCACCACACTGTATATTGGTGCAGTTCTGGTGTACCCCTCAAAAACCGAACCTGAAAATTGTACACTCTGGTGCGTTCCAATTATTTAAATTAGCACCAAAACTGCACCAGCGGTGTAGTTTTAGCTAATTATATAAAAATGTACGCTAATACAGCAAATTGTTGGAAATAGAGTTGCTTGCATTTTGCTGTAAATTTACATGTTTTTTTTTTTTTTTTACAGTGTACCAACTTCTATTAAGAGTCTATGTGACAAACACCTGAAACGAGCTAAATGAAATGTATAATTTACACTGAATACATGGCATAAATACGGCTCCAACTCATGTTTCATTTAAAGAAAATTACAATAAATTCTTAATTTATTTTTCTGGTTAGGGTCTTTTCTATTGTCAGAGTAAACAATGCGATTGTATATTAATTAAACTAAGACGACTAAAAATACTGCTGTATAATAGGCCGATGAGTCTATGGTTGTACTCGTATTATTGGATCTATCAGCAGCCGTTGATACGATTGACCATCAGATTTTAATTTCTCGTTTATCCAAGCGTATTGGTGCCAAAGGAACTGGTTTCGTTCATATCTAGATGGCTGGACAAACCAAGTGGATATAGCTGGTGAACTTTCGGACCCTATTACTGTCAACTTTGGTCTACCTCAGGGCTCTGTGGTTGGCCCAGTGGGGTATACTATATATACACAACTCTATGTATCCTTTAATCCAAAAAAAACCTGGTGATCTGAAAAATGCAATTTCTAAGCTGCAGACTTGTATCGGTGATATCAAAAACTGGATGAATGAAAATAAGCTGAAACTTAATGACAGTAAAACCGAATTTTTTATCGCAGCTTCTCAACACAATCTCAAACGTCTACCAGATATCACTTTATCCATTGGCAATGCCTACATTAAGCCGTCACAAACCATCAGAAATCTTGGTGCATTCTTTGATACAAATATGACAATGTTTTCTCATATTGCAAATGTTAGTCGAACTGTCACTTTTCACCTAAGGAATATAACTCGCATTCGCAAATTAATTGATCAAAAAACTTGCCATCACGCTGTACGCTCTTTGATTTTATCTAGTTTAGATTACTGAAATGGACATTTATCCTCACTTCCAAAGTCATACATCACCCGTTTGCAACGTCTACAGAATTGGGCAGCTAGACTTGTTTTCACTGTAAATAGAAGACACGATTCTGCACCATTGTTAAAATCACTTCATTGGCTACCAGTTCAACAAAGAATATCATTTAAATTGCTTCTATATGTGTACAAATCGCTAAATGGCTTATGGCCCTGTCACACTGTTGCGTATGAGAGAAACGTAAGAGTTGCGTATGAAAATTCATAATCTAATTTTCATACGCACAAAAAGCCCTTGAAAATACAGAATTGTGCGTATACTTACCGTATTGAACCTATGAGTAGCGTATGAGTAGCGTATGGCAAGCGTATTGACAGCGTATGGACAGCGAATGTCAGCAAATGTCAGCGTACGACCAGCGTATGTCAGCGTATGAACAGCGTATGACCAGCGTATGGCCAGCGTACTCTGCGTATGGCTAGCGTATGAGTAGCGTATGAACTGCGCATGCCCAGCGTACCGCCTATCCGCCTATCACGTGACAAAGTACCTATATAATCGGCGGCCTTTCAATGCGCTATCAATATACGCTAGCTGTACGGTACACCTTCATGCCAACGTATGGCAACTTATGTCCAGCGTACTCGACCTATGAGTAACGTACCTATATCGTACCTCTAGCGTATTCAGCGTATGCCTAGCGTATGCTTAGCGTATTAACCATACGTCCGCATACGCACAAAAATTTTAAGCATGCTTAAAAATTTATTTCTGCCTCAGCGTATGCCAGCGTATGCCAGCGTATGCCACCGTGCTTGAAACGTATACAACCTATGCCTAACGTACCCCTAGAGTATGTCACCGTATACCAGCGTATGAGTGATAATTTTCATACGCTGGCATACGCTAGTACGATACGCAACAGTGTGACAGGGCCATTAGCACCAATATATTTATCAAATTGTTTGAAATTGTATGTTCCTAATAGACATTTAAGATCAACACATGACTATCTCCGCCTTGAATATCCTATCACAAGAGTCCAAGCTGGTGATAGAACTTTCACTGTTTGTGCATCCAAGCTATGGAACAATCTTCCTGTTTATATCAGACAATCTGTTTCTGTTAATGCCTTCAAGAAGGCTCTTAAAACTCACTTGTTTCCTCATTAATTTTGCATCAATTTATGTCTTATTCTATCCTGATTTGTATTTATTATGTCATATTAACTTTTGTAAGCGCCATGAGCCTCTTGGGAACGGCGCCTGATAAATACTTGTTGTAATGTAATGTAATGTAATGTAATGTTTTGACCATCGAGAGCTTTGTAGTAAATACATAGGGTCTATCGTCCGGTCTCCTCCCCGTTATTGCACCGCAATTCCCTTTCGAATCTGAAAATTGCCCTTTTTCTGTAGAAATGAAAATAACATGACACATTCATCCTTTTTTGCTTTTTGTGTATCCTTCAAAGAAAAAAAGCAAAATGAAATTACCTGTACCATAGCGTAAACACATGCCATATGTATTTTAAGCATTACTTTTTATTTGTTTTATCCTACACAGAATGTATGCATCTTGAATGTTTTAGATTGTTTTAATTGTACTGGTGTAAAAAGATTCGGCTCTTTAGTGTATGCAAAGTGGGACATTTTGTTTGTATACTCAGAAAAATAGTAATTACATACGGTATATAATTATTTTAAAATTGAAATATATTGGTGTGGAAAGACAATCGGCTTTGATAATGTTTGGAAATTTAAGTTGGAAATTTGTTTTGTACACAGAAAAATAGTAATTACATACATTTTAAATTGTAAATGTATTTTATCGTCTGTACCATTGAGTAACTTCCATTCTACAGCGTTTTACTTCAATAAAGATAATATAAAACAATATAAAACAATTGACCAGTGAAAGATTCGGCTCATTACATTGTGTCCTTAACAAGAAAATAGTCTTGACTGCTAATGATTGGCTAATTGAACTTAAATCTGGCCATGGGGGTTCTTTTGTTTTTACAAAGTACCATCACCCTGTGTAGAAATTTGGCCTCGAAAAGGTTTGGCTTCGGGGAAAATAACATATTTCATCAGAAAGGAAATGTTTTGGTAATCAGGACTTACAACATCAGATCTACCTTCTATGGTTTCAGATTAAAACATACAAATAGTCATCAGACTTTCCGTGGTATACATTACTATACTTTGTAAACACCAAATGATGTCCATGCAGTTTGATTATAACAAATGTTGCTGTCAGGGGTGGAACCAGTGTCTCGAAATTGGGGGGCGGGGGCGGGGAGGGGTCGGGCACATGGCCAAAAGGACCGGGACGGTACACTGCCAAAAAGAGGGCCACACAAAAAAACATGTGGTAAATTTGCTAGGGGCCCTTCGGGGAAACTGGACCGCGCGGCGCGGTACTGGGTTTGAGGCCCTGACAAGGGCTCCTGGGGCCCGGCCTTCAGGGCCCCAGGCTGGAGGTCCCTGCTGGGGACCCCTTAAAGTGGGCCCTTTGAGGACCACTGCTACACCGTACAAAGCCCAGCTTTGTACGGTGTAAACTAACAGGGCCCTTGTCTCTCACAGGCCCTTGGGGAACTGGGACACAGGCCTAAAATGAAATGTATAGGTTAATCAAATATCAAATGTGTGCAGGCCCCGCCCTCCTCTGTACAGTAGTGGTTCTCGCTGGGTCTGAGCCTCAAACGCAGGCTCCTGGGGGCTGGGGCCCTCCAGGCTGGGGGTCCAAAGTGGGCACTTTGAGGACCACTGCTCCACCGTACTGTGAAGCAGTGGTCCTCAAAGGGCCCACTTTGAGAGGTCCCATTGAGGAGGGCCTCAGGGGGGCCTTGAAAAATGATCGGCCCAGGGGCCCTAGTGGGGGTTAATCCGTCCCTGCCTATATCCCAAGGTAACCACCCTCCTTCCATCCGTGCTTGTCAACAACTGATTTGGTTCAGTGAGCACGCACTCCTTCTCCCAACTCCTAGGATCCTAGTCTCAACAGTTCCCGCCTGCACGCCTCAACGAACTAATCCTCCAGCATCCTGTCATTGCGCAATCCTCCAGCAGCCTACTTAAGCAGCAGCATTTCCCAGAGTCCGGTTGTAGTGTTCTTAAGGACTCATAAAAGAAATATTACTGACTCGTGATCTCCGTGTTTAACCCTGTTTATCTATATTCTCCTAAACCTTTTTTCCTTACCCACAATCCTTTGTTGGTGTTACATAAAATATTGTTCCCCATATAGTATTGCATGTTGTACAGGACACTACATCCCTCCCCTTGTCGAACAAAGATTGTACTCCATTATTTATACACTTATAAGACCCAACCTACTGTAGAGTGGTGCATTACAATTCGATGACAGTTCAATGTTTGTTTTTCAGCTTTCGTTAAACAACTCTTACGTGCTGTTAATACTCAAACTTTGAGTTAGTGCGCACATTTTTCTGTGTTCCAAAAGCAAGGTAGGGTTAACATACTGTCCTACCATTTGTCACATAGTCTTCCAGATATTTTGGAGGTTGGCGTGTGCGTGAAGGCTGAGTGCGTGTTTGTGGGGTCGTGGAGGATTCGTTCAAGTGTTCCTGTGTGTTGTTTGTAGCTGTTTCGGTGTTGTGAGCTGCGTATAGGTCTTCCTCCTCTTCCTCCTCGATATCAGCGTGTGAGTGTTCATTGGAACAAAATGGCACCTTCTTGAAACGTGAGGAGATTTGAGTGATTGTATGGCCATTTCTGCATTTCTTTGCAGTTACAACATGGGGCTGCGGGTCAAACGGGGTTGATAGCTTAGTTGGTTTGGCATCACGTCTCACCAGCACATTGTCTCCAACCTCGATGTTACTGTGACGTACATTCAAGCAACTGTCCGTGTATTTTTTCTGCTTGGATTTTGCCTGTTCATCATTTGCTCGCGCCTGCTGTTCAGACGGTGATGGATCGTCCAGATCCATCTGAGGAAAGAGCAACGGTCCACAGAAGTCCATACTAAGCTATTGCCATGCTCCTGGTGGCATTTCCGACATACGGAGTGGTTCGAAGGGTCTGGGTGTGCCGAGACGGCCTGGCATGCAAGGCAATTCGAATTGCCTTTTCCACGTTTTCGTTGATTCCCGGAAACCAGACCTTAGATCGTATCATGGCTTTTGTTCTAGCTATGCCTTGGTGACCCTCGTGTGCAACGGACACAGCAATGTCGCGTAATGTTGCTGGCACAACAATTTTGTCGTTACGTAGTAGAATGTCTCGCGTGTGACATGTAAGTTCGTCTTTGATGGCGCGGTATTGGCGCAGGTTTCAGATTGATCGCGGGATCAGTGATTTTGTCGATCTCGAACCAGCGTCCTGTCTGTACGAGGTCCATAGCTTTCAGTAGGGTTGGATCACGTGATGTTGCCACCACAATGTCGACGATTTTCATTGCGTGGGGGACTGAAGTTGTCGCTATAAAGTTCACATACTGTTCTGCGATTTTCTGTTCGCGAGATGCCTTGGATAGGCTGGTGTATGGGTGACGTGATATGTAGTCTGCCGGGTTCTCATATCCCGGTCTGTATTGGATACTGAGTTTGTACGGTTGAAGCTGAAGGCCCCACCTCTCAATTCGTAGTGGTGGGCATGGCTTTTCCCAGATACACACAAGGAGTTTATGGTCTGTTAGTACAGTGAAGTGTGGCGATCCACGGAGATATATATCAAAATGTTCACACGCCCACATGATCGCGAGTACGAGTGCCTCTCGTTCGGTTTGGCTGTACCGAGATTTGACGGGGGTCAAAGCGCGACTGGCGAATGCGACGATGCGGCTGACCTGTGTCAGTATAGCCCCAAATCCGACAGGGCTCGCATCCACAGAGAATTCTATGTCCTTGGTTGTATCGAAATATGCCACCTTTGCGTTATCTGTAAGGGCGGACTTGAGGGTACCGAACGCGTTCTGTTGTTCCTGAGACCAGTCCCAGGTTGCGTCTTTCTTAGTGAGTCATCACAGTGGTTCTGTTAGCATAGCGTAGTTCTGAATGAAGCGGGAGCTGTAATTGGTCATTCCGAGAAAGCTGCATAGTTCTTGTATATTCTTTGGTGGGGCTGTCTTTCGGATGGCGGCGACTTTCTTGGGGTCTGGCGATACTCCATCTGGGCTAAAGACAAGGCTAAAAAACGTGACCCTGTTTACGTTGAATTCACACTTGTCCTAGTTAACAGTGAGGCCGTTGTCATGAAGACGTTTCAATGTTTGGTCGAGCGCAATGTCGTGGTCGCGTTGTGCATTAGGCCCTGATCCAAAACAGATGATGTCATCGCTAATGTTCTTCGCTCCCTTCACGCCACTTATGACATTACGGATTGCTTCTTGGAAGATCTCGCTTGCAGAGGAAATTCCAAAATTGAGGCGTTTATACCTGAATAGGCCGATGTGCGTGCTAAATGTTGTGATGTATCGCGAGCTTACTTCGAGCTCTAGCTGGTGATAGCCCGAGCGTAAATCGATTTTGCTGAACACTGAGGCATCGTTTAGGTCGTTGATCAGCTCGTTCACTGTAGGTGTGCTGTGTCGTTCCCATTGAATTGCTTTGTTCGGTTGGCGCATATCGACACATAAGCGTATGGAGCCGTCATTTTTCGGAGGCGTAAACGATTGGGGATACCCATGGAGTGGGATCCCCATACACCCGTTCAATGATGTCCTGTTGTTCGAGTCGTTTGAGTTCAGATTCCACCTTGGCTCTGAGGTGGAAGGGCGTACGTCTGTTAGTCACAGCTTTGGGTTTCACTGTCTTGTCAATGTGAAGCTTGACTTGCTTGTCTTTCAGCTTACCAATGTCCCCGAACAGTCCTGGGAATCTTCTCTTGTACTGCTCCGTCTGTGAGGCTACGTTAACAATGTTGATCAGTTGCAAGTTGGTTGCTGTCTCGTACCCAAGTAGTGAGCCATGATTCCCTTTCGCGATTAGGAACCTGTGACATTGTATCCGCGATGTGGTTTCGACTGTGAGTTGACACTGTCCAAGAATGTGTATCGGTTTGGCCTCGCCGTATGCGTGTACCTGCGACTGCTTATACTGCTTTGTTTTGGGGGTACCAATGCACCAGTATGCGTTTTCGTCGAGAATGTTTACTGTCGATCCTGTGTCGATTAAGAGTTTTATTGGACGGTCGTTGACCTTGACGGCAGGTGTTGGTAGTGACAAGACGTATACGGCATTTGTGCTGTTACCGTAAAACAGTAATCGTCATCGCTCGAGTTCGCTTGTTCGCCATCTGTGTCCGGTGTAGTGTCCGTGTGGGGTTGGATGTAGTGGACTGCCTTGTCCTTCTTGCGCTTTATGCAGGCTCATTCGAAGTGGTTTGGTTTTCCGAAGTGGTTTAGTTGCATGTCTGGCCCTTGGCCGGGCATGTTCCGGTGTGTGGATAGTCTCCACCACAATAAATGCATTGTTTGATTTGTTTGTGTCCAGGTGTGCGCCTCTGTGTTTTTGGGCGCGTCTTGGGTTTCTTGTCTGTCTGTTGTTTCAGTTTCATTGCGTGAAGGCTTTCGCGTTCCATAGCGGAGGCATGTGTGTCGGCCATCTCCAGGATGCGGCCGAGATCTAGAATTGGTTTAAGGGATTTGTCGGGCTCCCGTAGAGCACGGCGGCGAAACCTGTTCGATGAGCAGTGTTGAATTATCTGGGTTAGAATATCTTTGTCTGTATCGGTGTATTCACATGTCTTTGCAAGTGATCGAAGTTCAGTCACGTAGTCATCTAGTGACTGACCTTCCTTCTGGTGGCAGGATCGAAAGTTGCAGATTTCCATCTGAACGTTTTTTTTTCGGCTTGAAGTATTTGTCCAGCACTGCCTTGGTCTCAGTGTATGAATTGCCAGATTCTGTAGGCTTTTCCACGTCATAAATTTCCCTGCTCTCTCCCATAGTGGAGTAGTAGTGCTCTCTTCCGGTTGCATCTTGTAACATCCATTGCAGCAAATAAGTTTTCGAGGGGCTTGGTCCATTTCGCCCAGCGCAGTGCAGCATTCGCTTTGTCTGCTTCATATTCAAATGAAGGAAAAGTGGGCAGGTAGTTTGCCATTGGATGTATTCGAACGGGCAATGTCGTATGGTAAACAGTGACAACAATGTGAGCCTGGTTTTTTTTTTTTTAGTGATTTACGTTAGTACGTATCGTACCTGCGAGTCCAATCCCCGTAAGTGGCATGTGTTGTGTGCATGCGACGTATGTGTCGCTGGCTGTTTGGAACTAACGTTACTGCAATCGTCCTCTTTTCAGCCACAAAGAAGAGCGTAGAATCTCTGATAATGTCCGAGTAGCGTCTGTGAGAGTTGGAAAAGCTTGGCTTCCCGGTTGTTGTCAGATCTCTACTGAAGTCCTATCAATTTTTTTCGGATTGTTTTGTAAGAAAAATTTGTATTGGGCAGTCGAAATAACTCTATTTAAGTAGTATTTTCCGAACATTAAAATTCTTTTATTTCCGAAAAGTAAATGAAAAGCAGACCGCATCAGCTACGTTACTGGTCGGAGCAATATTAAAGGGTAATATCGTCACGATCAGTGCATAGAATCGGTGTCCTAGTTTAAGATGAACACAGTGACTGAAAATTACTGGCTCATTTATGCAGCAGCAACGGCAACATGACCTTATCGTTATGAGGTTTTATTTTCAGTCACAAAGTTAATCTAAATCTAGCACTCTGATTCCATGCCCTGTTGACCGTGACTATATTGTCCCTTTAACGGGCAGTTTTTACTGTAGAAGGACTAGGCCCGTGAATTTGGATATATCTAGTGAATATAAATTCTGTCTGATAAATATTATTTTAAGTTGTTTCCTTAATTAACATCCCAACATCCTGACAAACATTTCCTACAACTAATATTATTTCTATGATAGACTGCATAAAATCCGGCAACCATCTCTGTCATCACGCAAATAAAACAAGTTCAATAAACAGAATTGGAACCCACTTTATTTTTGTTTGTTTTGACAATGTAAATACAATGGGTGTATTAAGTACACGTGTAAAGGAAAATAATCAACTATACTTATTATCAACATTTATATTAAGACTTTTGCCAATACAACATTTAGGTATACAAGTAGGCATACTTGAACAATAAAAGAGAATATGTCTAGAATTGCTAACATGTTGAAAATCAAAATGGCAGCCAAGGATACCAATGAAAAGAGCAGCACCCTATAGGGTTTTTCGTGGGGGGCACCTGGGGGGCACTGGAAATTTGGGGGGCACGTGCCCCTCCCAACAGGCCCCGTGGCTACACCGCTGAGCTACTGATCGTGACGATCAGAGTAGCCTTTCAACAGGGCATGGAATTGGTGCCCTAGTTTAAGATGAACACAGTGACTGAAAATTACTGGCTCATTTATGCAGCAGCAAAGGTAATATGACCTTTATCATACGAGGTTTTATTTTCAGTCACTAAGTTACTCTAAATCCAAAACTAGTACTCAGATTCCATGCTCTGATTGTGACGATATTGTTCCTTTAACGGGCAGTTTCAGTACAGAAGGCCTAGACCGATGAATTTGGATATATCTGGCGAATATAAATTCTGTCTGACAACTTATTTTAAGTTGTTTCCTTAATCCCGAATCCTGACAAACATTTCCTACAACTAATATTATTTCTATGATGAACTGCGTAAAATCCGGTAACCGTCTCTAACCCTCACGTAAATAAAACAAGTTCAATAAACAGAATTGGAGCCCACTTTATTTTTGTTTGTTTTGACAATCTAAATGCAATGGGCGTATTAAGTACACGTGTAAAGGAAAATAATCAACTATACTTATTATCAACATTTATATTAAGACTTTTGCCAATACAACATTTAGGTATACAAGTAGGCATACTTTAACAATAAAAGAGAATATGTCTAGAATTGCTAACATGTTGAGATTCAAAATGGCAGCCAAGGATACCAATGAAAAGAACAGCACCCTAACTATTGCCAACCCTCAAACGAGGTACGATGGATGAATTCTCATCCACAAGTCAGTATTTTCGTTCCCCTAAACAAATAATAAACACCACCCACTTATCAGTCAATGATATCTCAAGCTGGACCATAACACACATCCTACAGGGGTTTCATTCAACAGGAGTCAGTGACGTTGTCGGGAGGGGCATCGAAAAATTCTGCCAGTATGGTTTGTGCAAAAATTTTGACAGCATGCTCTGTGTACAACATCAATGCATGTTGGATGCATGGGGAATTGAATACACTTCGAACTCGTCCAGTGATAAGTGGAACCATCTGTTCAGTCACTGGGCTAGTAGTAGATACTTATCTTTTGATCTCTTGCCGACAGTGTAAGTTGTAATGCCCCCCACCCTTTCTTTCAAGACATACATGTACTAGAGTGGGCATGTGGCTTGTTTCAAGTATGTAAACAATTGTGCCAGGTTTCTAAGTTTATTACAGGGGCTTGTGACAATAGCTTGCACAATGTTGCACAATAAACAGTTGTGTAATAAACCATGTGGCTTGGCTTGCATGCTACAAGGAGGGCCATGCCAAAGTAAAATACAATTTTGTGTGGGGGGCGCATGAGATTATTTTGGCGTGCACATGACAATGTTTTTTTACGTGACCCTTCAGGCTCCGTACATTTTTTTCTGTGATATTATAACTTTCACTTTTATATTTTTTTTATACTTCTTGTTGTCGTTATAATACTGTTTTGGCATCCATAAAATAATAATCAAAACAGAAAAAGCAAACAATTCGTTGTAAATTTTGTTGTTCTTTTGTTTCATTTTATTTTGAACTAATTAAAAGCAATTTAATAATTTTTTCAATTAATTATTATTATTATAATTTTTTTTACGAACAAATAAGTTTAAATTAATTCCCGCAATACCTAGACATGTAAACAACACAATTAGATAACAAAATCGTTGGGGAAATGCCAAAGAAACCCTCTTAACTTATTAAAACCGTGTGTCAGATGTTTCTGACATGGTCACGCATTTGCGTTACGACCAAAAAGGTCCCTCGTGGAATGAAAGCAAAATTTACTCTTCGATGTTGTCACATACCTATAATCAGTTTGCTAGCAAGTCAAATTAAGATCAAACAAATCTAAATGGTTGTCTCTTTAAAATTCAAGATGATGGCCTTGGGCCTCCATATAATACAGAATAAGTATTATTATTTGTTTGTATAAATTATGTGTTAGGAACTTTTTACATTTTAGCCTGTTTGTTAAACAAGCAAATGTAAAATAAAAAGTGAATATTTATGATTTTTCTTACATTACCAAAGGTATACACTTCCATTGACCCTAAACATTCATTCTCACATGCTACTCTTGAACTTTGTTTAGAACAATCTTCCTCTTCAACTTCGCCAACAACAATTCCTGTCAGCATTCAAATCTTCTCTCAAAACCAATCATCGTTTCTCTGTTTATTTTCAATTGTTCTTAAGCGCCATAAGCGTCATACTTGGCGGATATCGGCCCTTTATTAAGTGTTCATTATTATTATTATTAAATTATTTTATGACGCGTTTATAAGTGATGCGGGGATGAAAGTTAAAATTTCCAAAATGATTGGCTAATGGCACTTAAATCTGGCCATGACGGCTCTTGTCTTTACAAAGTACCATCACCCTGTATGGAAAATGCTTGCATTCGCGGAAAAAATCCAACATATTACCTACCGTAACTGTTCATCAGAAAGGAAATATTTGGTAATTCGGACTTACAATGTTTGTCAGATCTATACCTTCTATGGTTTTAAATTAAAATATAAAATAGTCATCAGACTCTCCGTGGTATACATCACTACACTTTAACACCAAATTGCGTTCATGCATTTTGATTATATACTGCAAAAACTGAGGTGTTAAAATAACACTAGTGGTGTCAACTTTATTCTTCCATTGTGTTTATATTGTGTGAGTTGCCTAATATAAACACCAATGGTGTAGTTTTTAACACCACAGTTTTTGCAGTGTAACCAAATGTTGATCTCGGGGGTGGAATCGGGGTCTCGCAAACGGGGAGGGGGGGCACATGGCAAAAACGGCCGGGGCGGTACACTGCTAAAAAGTGGGACACAAACTGCCCAAAACGTATAGTGAATTTATGGCGATAGCAAAGGATGAACATGCCCCATTTGCCCCCTGGGTCCACAAATGGTTGCTTCTGTATTGGTTAGTTGTATAGCAACCAAAGTTTTTTTATAATGTTGCGAAGTGATGGAAGATAGTACGCGGCCCCTTTTTTGCCACTCTCGATCCGCCCATGTAAAGAACACTACAAAGACAGAACAATTATGTGACCTTATTGTTATGCACATCACTTTTATGCCACCATTTCATTCACACTATATGCTTTCAAGTTCCACAGCAGCCATGTTTACTGATACCCTATCCTCTTCGTCGGAGTTGAAATCTTGCTAACCTCGAGTGGTTGGGTCATACTTCCAAATATGGCGTCAGAAAAAAATCGCTTATTATTTTTTACAAAGCATGAATTAATGTGAGAAGTATGTACACCTCGGCGCGTGTTGCAGTATCCGAATAATTTATATACCAGGAATTTCCTCCTTTCTGTTTGCCTGCAGTGTACGCTGGTTTGCAGTTAATACAGTCATTCTCTTAGCGTATAGTACACTTTTCAAGTAAGAACCATCGCGACAAGGTACACCATGGCAGGGAAGACAGGATCACTTAGGCTTAGTTTTACAGTGTTCGTCATGTTAGTGTTGTTGACCAACTGTTGTTCAGCACAGCAAAGAAACCTTCCACTAGAGTTCAGCGGTGATGTTATTGACCAGATGAAACAGCATTTCAACAGCATAGGGTAAATTATTGTACATTATAGTTTTTTAAATGGAGTGTACACCTTTGGTAATTGTCCGATCACCAAATTACTGAATTATAATATTTAAACAATTCTGAGAAATGATTCTATATTTGATACGCTGTAACTTCTTTTTTAGAAAACGTGTCAAATGTAGAAATTTGAAATGGATCCATTTCATACATTTAATGTATTCTCGTTAACGACACAATGAAATAAGCTGACACGCTCACATGTTGGTTTTAAGAGAAATAATAAATTTCACAATATTCAATGCATACAAAGAACATTTAAATATAAGTATAAGTAAATAAAAAATTATATCCACAATATATAGAGGGGATAGTGGAACGAGTAAACCTTTCAGTACGGCATTTGGGCATACGTAGGATATATTTGGATATCATTTTTTATTTACTTATACTTATATTTCAATGTTCTTTGTATGCATTGAATATTGTGAATTTTATTATATCTCTTAATTCTTATTATGGAGACATTATTATTATGGAGAAATTTTTGCTCCCTCTCGAAAAGTAACTAATCTCAGTTGGGAACTTGGAGCTAGTACCTTAACTGGTCTTCGTATGCCCAAATGCCGTACTGAAAGGTTTACTCGTTCCACTATCCCCTCTATTGTCCGCATTTTGTGGATATCATTTTTTATTTACTTATACTTATATTTAAATGTTCTTTGTATGCATTGAATATTGTGAATTTTATTATTTATTTTTCAAAATAGTACTTTGCAAATGGGAATATGTGTTACTGCAGTTAACAGGAAAAAGCCTAGGTTGGTTTGATGAAGAAAAGACTGTACTATTGCAATTTTTATAGACATTTTTACTAATGGTGTACAGACGATTTCAGTGACCTATATCAGTTTGAAGATTCAGACTTTTACCATGATCGGCATTATTTAAAAAATTAAATATGGTCAACAACACGCAATGAATGGGTCTCAGACCGTCTCTCCCCTGATGCTTTTATTTGTACAATAAATATCCAACCCAGAGAGGTTTTCTTCATGGGCACTTTGACCCTTGATTAACTGAGACATTTTGAATGTTGAGTGAATGAGATAACAATACCCTTGTTTGTTCACGGTGTAAACCGAAGACCTCCTATTGTTCCCCTCTTTTGTTCCCTGTTGTTGGACATTTTTTGGCATCTCCCATTTGATTTGTACACGTTTTTCAACTAAGAACATTTGTAAACAATAACCACAAACCGCTATTGTTCCCTGCAGCTATAAGTCCTCATTGTACACCATAAACAAACGCGTGCTGGTACCCGTTGGTCTTCGTCACCAATACTTTGCACGTGGACCAGAGTTTAACGGTAGTGGGTATTTTTCATAAAATGTCTGTAAATGCATCCAACAACCAATGAATCCATCAATGTTTCAGCATTTACTGTGTCGTTAACGAGAAAATAGTGAACATGGATTCAGATTATTGGTATTTATTATATAAGGCCAAAAAAAAGATGTTGAGTTGCCCTCCACCGACCGACCCAAAAGTGCTGAAATCTCGGGTCGGGTTTTGTTTTCTTTCCCCGTCATTCATAGGCCTATTTATTAATGAAACTTACCAATTTTCTTTGTATAAAACATAATACGTTTGACTTGTGAAATGTTCCACTTTTTTTACCGGTAAATTTACCGATACCCAAGACTCTTATCTACATGTTTTCAAATCGAATGGCCCCGGCCCTCACATGGTGCACTGCCTTCGCACACACTGTGTGCCAACGATTGCGACTCAAATCTACATACATGTTTTCCACTGGCTTCGCGCACTGTTTTGTATGTCAACGATTGTGACTCAATCTACACGTTTTCAAATCAAATGGCCCTCACACGTTGCGCACTGGCTCCCCGCACTGTACGTGTGTCAACGATTGCGACTCGATCTACACGTTTTCAAATCGAATGGCCACTCACATGTTGCATGTTGAGCATTGCACGCAATATGGATGAATTTGCTGTGTCAATCCATGGAGGAAGGAATTTCCTTCCTCCATGGTCAATCACAGCGAAAAGTACAACAAAAATGCTTGGGATACTTTTATTCTGAAGCAAAATTCCTTGCTGATAGGTATACAAATGAAAAACATGGTATGTGGTTTCAGTTCCAATGCATTTCAATCTTAAAATGACAGTCAAGGAGAAAAAAAAAGAAAAGAAAATCCCGACCGACCGACCCCTTCAAATATTTTCACTGGAGGGCAACTCAACAATTTTTTTTGGCCTAATGTGGAAATGGATCATTAGCTGATGAACTATTTATAGAATAACCTCTCAGGATGTTTATTAGTACCACAACCATCTCAAAACCAAGTATTTATGTTCGGGTGATTTCAAATAACGTTGCTACAACGTTAATTATTTGGACAACGTTATCGCAACTAAAAAGGCACGATTTGGCAACGAAGTAATAACGTGGTCATAAGGTCACTAATAAAAACGTGTCTTTAATGTTCCGACAACGTGTTTATTATACGTTGCATCATTACGTTCTTACGACGTATAGAGTTGACAAAGTTTCGTTGCTACAGCGTTACATTAACAACGTTGCTGATACCAAAGTCTGATGTTTTTACAATGTTGTAAAAACGTCAAATTGTTAGCTGGGGAGGTGTGGAGGTGTGGGGGTGTGGGGTTGGTGTGGGGGTGTGGGGAATGTATGGGTTGTGGGGGCAAATATGAAATTCTTCACCGCCCTTGCATATTTACTGATTTGTTGCATTTTTTTAATTCTCCAATAGCTGGGGGGAAAAATGAAAAAAGACCACACCTGCCCACTCGAGTGGCAAAGCCACAAGTGCCTTGACCAGTCCGTTCCGTGGACGCTACTACTGAATTATTCATAATTCAGCAAAATGAATAATTGATGTTACAAATTTATTTAAACCAATCACCGCACCAAGCAACATGTTGAACTCGTCTATATTTGAATAAGTAATACCATAAAAACGAATGCATTATGTGTTAATATTTCTGTACCAATTCGACAGAGAAATATAAAGAAAAACATAAGCCCACAGAACGGACTGGTAAAGTCGTGCGTGGTCTTTTTTCGTGCGTATAAAGTGTTCCGGGTTGCAACACTTCTCAACGCTCCACTAAAGGCTATGGGAAAGGGTTAAAAGGAATTCTTCCTCGCAATTAACTGGTATTTTTGGGAAAGTATATTCAACCACCACTTTCTTTGTTTGTACATGGTAGCCTAAAGTATACGTTTCTCAAATAAACGTGGATATTGATGGCAGATTTGGGTCATTTGGACTGGTAAATTATGCATGGACCAAGAACATAATGAATGCAAATCATGTATTTCAAAGTAGACAGTTAAAACAGTCAAACGCAAACGAGGATCATGATGACTGTAAGACAACAGAGACACCCAAGGATCGTTGCAGACAGATGTTCAGCCCGAATGGTAGCCGATCAGAAGAATGCTGGAAGCAGTTAGGTTTGTCAGATTTAAAATTCACATGACATTACTGTCGAATACTGATAAGGTTTTTGCTTTAATCGTAGCATTGTGGGCACACAGTACTGAGCTACGTCACTGAATGGCAAACTGTTATCAACATTAAATTATTTAATATCCCCAACACTATTGATTCCCATAAATATGCAAATAAATTGTGGTACAGCTGCTGTTGGGATATATAGCCGGCATGTTTTAACCAGTCGAGTTCGGTGATCAAGAAGCCTAAACCGTCTGCACTAAGCAGGATGTGGTGGGTTGAGTCCCGCCCAAGTCGCCTGTGGTTGAATGACAGAATCTTAAATCAAAATATTGTTCAAAATCACCGAGGCAATAATGCCATCAATTATTAATGCGGATCAATATTATTTCTACAGACGTACCTACTAGTGATTTGTCGGATCTTGAGTAGCTATAGAAATAATTTGATTTCATTTCCAATCCCACTTTTTGCCAGAGTGAATCATTTTAAGTCACGATGGTAAAAACATAACCAGGACGGTGATTACTGTATGCGTTCCCAATTTATCTTTGTTTGCAGAATTTGATGGAGCTAAAGCATGTGGTAATGATCAAAAGTTTGTTTGCGGTTATGACGATGCTGTTGTTTGCCAGTATACAGACAGTAAAAGCTTTTGTGTATACGACCAATCTGATCCAACCTCGCCTCTCTGTATCTGTAAAGATGGTCAAGAGCGGAGGTAACATAATCTTTATATCACTTTAAGTAATCATGTGTATATTTTTAAAACTCAGTTTTGGGTCTTGACTATTTATAAAACTCGATTTAAAAAGGTAAATTTAATGAGTTCGTATTTCTAGACTCACCAAAATGAATTTGTTCTTTTTCAAATTTGGTTGTAATATTGACACGGGCAATGAAATATGTGTCACATACCGGTAGGCCAATGGGTTGGTGTGATCGGCCCATTAATGCAGGATATCGATTCTAAATAATTGTCAATATTTTACAAAGGGCGGTCTTCGTTGGGCTGCCATGTTATTTTTCCTGTGTTGATGGTATCTTTTTTAATCCTTAAAAATCTTTGTTTATTCCAAGCATCTAATGCTCATCTCCAGTGATTTGAATTTGACATTGTTTTGTCCACCCGTGTGTCGTCTTTTTGTTGTTTTTTGTCTTTTGGATGGCTGATTTTTGACTCGATAAAAGTTGTGTGGACCACATGTGAATCTCGCATACATTCTGTGCACAGAGCTGGTGCATCATGGCAACTGTGACTGTGAGTATTTTGTGCGTAGTCTTCTTGATACAAGTTACCTCGCCTGATTATCACCGTTTACCATTAACTTTGGAACAACCAGCAGATGAGACAAATCTTCTCATTCTTGTCTTTGAGGAGCAAGTTCCAGCTTTGATGTTACGTTGTACTGTATCATTCATACCATCAGCTTGCAATCCCAAATGCTCCTCCAGAATCCCATTAGTTAAATGGTCCAAGCATGGCCATACATGCATATTCATACCTGGCAATGATCCTCCAATGGACATCACGATATTCATGGATGTTGCTACCTCCATGCTCTGAACCCGGGTCTTAGATCTGCGGACGACAATACACCACACACAGATTCAACTAGTGATGTGGTCAATGTATACGTACAGTCGGAAACAGCTTATTAACCTGCGAAGCAGGGCTTACCGTCTGAAACCAGAACAGATTTAACTACTCAAACTATACAGTTTATTCAGATACAGGGGAAAAGGGCCGGTAAACGCAAACGTTCATCAGCATTCTACAAAGGTAACATACTTCGAAGAAATCCTGAATACCCTATTCATGTTATAATAGGAAACAGGCATGTCACATACCCTTTTTGTTCATCTCGCATGCCTTCAACACTCAAACAACTACCGAAGCAAACGCCTTCCACTACATGCACCAATAGTAATGTAACTGCTCTCCCACGGTTTTTGTTGACGAATGCACGATCTGTACTCAATAAACTTGATGAACTGGTACTGAGGCTCAACAATGAACAAACAGATGTAGCTGTAATAATTGAGTCGTGGATAACCCCAAATACTTCACCTGAACAATATTCTGTGGATGGTTACAATGCCTTCAACAAGTGCAGATCTAACAGAAATGGTGGTGGTGTTTTGCTCTATGTGAAAGAACACATACGAGCCTCAACGATTGACAATCTCCATGTCCCACCAGAGATCGAGGGAGAATGGATTATGTTACACCACCCTAAATTTCCAAGATGTGTTCCATCTGTTGTGGTGTTTGCAGTCTACAGCCCCCGGACTCTCAGCATGAAGATCTTTTACGGCATCACATCATCTGCTCAGTTGACCAACTTTTGACCCGTAAACCATGTATTGGAATTGCTCTACTTGGTGACTTTAATAAAGTGGACATTAGACCTGTTTGTAATGGTAATAATCTTGTGCAAATTGTTAACAAACCGACTAGACAGGATGTTATCCTTGATCTTATCATTACCAACTTTTCTGATCAATATCAATGTCCTGCTGTATCCGCTCCTATTGGTCGTAGTGATCATAACTGCATTACATGGGTTCCCAAAAATGTACGTGTCCCCAACAAAATAACGACTAAAGTTATAAGGCCTATGAAGGAATCCAGTATTAGGTCCTTTGGTAGATGGGTACAGGCACAGAGTTGGGATGATACCCTGAATACTAGCTCTTGTCAAGCCAAACTTGACGCCTTCTATAATCTAGTTCATTGTGCCATTAAAGATAATTTTCATCTCAAAATTATCAAGCGTCACAATAACGATAAACCTTGGATGACTGATCAAAATAAAAATATAATTACCCAGAGGCAGAGGGCATTTGCTGAGGGCAATAGACATCAATACCATTGCATGCGTAACAGAGTTATTGGGAAATAAATGCTGCTAAACAAATGTACTATGCTGGTAGAATTCGTAAATTAAAAAAGTTGGACCCAGGAAAGTGGCACAAGGAAGTACGTAATCTGGCTAACATCAAGAAAGGTGATCTCACCATTCATATACCAGATTTTGACTCATCTGAACATGAATCAATTGCCAATGCAATTAATAATCACCTGGCTACTTTCTCACAATCTCACAATTCTCTGAATTTTCACGAACTACCAGCTTACTTACCATCGCATGAGCCACCTCCCCAAGTTGAACCTTGGGAAGTCTATAATGAGCTAAAAAGAATCTCTGTTTCCAAATCCGGTGGTCCTGATAACTTACCTGCCAAAATCCTTAAGGAATTTGCTTATATGAGCTGAGTATTCCTGTTACTGAGATCAATAATACTTCTTTATCCCAGGGCATTGTTCCAGTTCAGTGGAAACAAGCGAACATTGTTCCCATTCCAAAGCAATCTCCGCCCACATTGGACAAACTTAGGCCCATTTCTTTAACCCCATTATTAGCCAAAATTGCCGAAGGATTTATTTGTAAATGGGTCATGAAGACAATTCAACCTAAGGTAGATAAAAGACAATTTGGTAACCAGAAAGGGTTATCCACCACCCATTGCCTTGTAGATGTTTACCATCACTTAGTTACTGGTGCTAGTAGCCTACTTCAAATAATATTGGTTCCCTCATTTTAACAGATTTCACTAAAGCCTTTGACATGTTAATCATGTAATAGCTATCAAAAACCTTCTGGATTTGGATGTGTCTCCATTTCCTAAGTAGTCGGCAACAAAGGGTCAAGTATAAACAGACCTTTTCTGACTGGCAAACCCTTTCAGATGGCGTCCCACAGGGTACCAAATTAGGTCCGGTGATTTTTCTTGCATGTATTAATAGTTCTGCTGATCCTGTTCACAGTAAATGCTGGAAATATGTGGACGATCTTACACTTAGTGAAAATAGGCACATCAATGTTGTTAGCAAGATTCAGGATGATTTAAATAATCTGAATGATTGGGCGGTAAAAAATAAACTTTCCTTGAACCCCTCGAAATGTCAAATCATGCAAATTTACTTTGGCAGGAGGGAACCTCCTGTTGCTCAATTTTCTATATTAGATGTTCAACTTCAACAGGTTCATAGTGCTAAATTATTAGGTGTCACTTTCCAACATAATTTGAAATGGGATATGCACATTGTTAACATAGTTAATAAAACCATCAGGAAACTTTTCATGTTGAGGAAATTAAACTGGTCTTACTAATGATGAACTAGTGTCTGTGTTTAAGGGTTATATCAGACCCATTGTAGAATATGCAGCTCCATTATGGCATTCAGGTATTTCCCTCACTCTTTCTGACCAATTAGAATCCATCCAAAAAAGAACGTCTCGCATCATTTTAGGCAACAAATAAATACTCATTATAATCAAGCATTAACTACTCTGGGTCTGGAACCTTTATATATTAGAAGAATCACGCTTTGTACTACTTTTGCATTAAAATCATACAACTCAAATAAATTTAATGAATGGTTTGTCAAATTCAAACGCTCTCATTCTATGAATCTCAGATCTAAAAGAGCTCTTCATGAAGTACCATGTAAAACTGCTCTTCTCAGTAACAGTCCAGTCCCCTATTTCAACAGACTTGTCAATAATTTTCTCAGCTCACTCCCACCATCCTTGTAATTTCTGTAATTAATTTTCCATTTTTTGTTTTGTTTGTTGTTTGTTCTAGAATTTTTAATGTGGTTATTTATGTCTCCTGGATGAGTGTGCTATTTGCTGTGCAATATTTTTATGTGCATTGTATGTACCTGACTGATTTCTTTTTTAGATTCATTTTTCATTTGGTTCATACTGTTTACTTAATTTTAATTTATATGTATTTTTTATATTTTAATGTAAACTGTTTCGTAATTCAGCCGGCAGGCTGCAATGAGCAGATTTTTTAATAAACCATAATAATAATTAAAATAATCTGTCAATCCAAAAAGCAGCAATACAGGTGAATCTACAACAACCCCACCAAACACCAGTGAAGGCGACAAAGCCCCACCCATGGGAGACGGGGGCCAAGTCAACGTAGCAGCAATCGTTCTTGGATGCCTCTTGTCTCTTCTGCTTCTGATAGATATCGTTGGAGTGTGGTACCTCCGGAGAAAAGGGAAACTACCTGCCTTTATGATGAAAGATTTGTAAGTCTATGTTCTTCTGTATAACTATTGTATGCTTCAGGGGCGGATTAAGGGTCTCGAAAGGGGGGAGGAGACACGGCCAAACAGGGTGTACACTGTCAAAAAAGGGGGCACACGAAAAACGTATGGTAAACGTACATGCGCGGAGTTAAAAGGGAGGGAGCACATGTCCCCTTTCCCACCCCTGGATTCGCTAATGAAATGATTACACTATCACTAGGCCGAATAGAAAATTAAAATAAATGCAAACGCAAGCATCGAACGTGTTTTTTATGAAACATTGTGTCTCTAACTGCAGGTATGTGATTTGATGAAAACAGCATTTTATCTAAAGTTACAACCGTTCTTGTTTCAGGAAATCCAGAGACTCGTCAGATGTTCAGTTGGAAGCTAGAGGTAAGTACGTATTACCGTATATAGTCAATAATTTAAAAACACTATTTTGAATCGCTATGTCAACCCGATTAAACCATTATTGTTCCTGAAACAAGTTAAAGGAAGGTACAACATTGGTTGCAAAATTGCTTCTACGAGAACGAGTGCACTTTTGGATGCACTTTTCACTAATTACGTTAGGCCTAATCTGAAACTTACATAGGCTTGTTTAACGTACGTCTCGATTGTAATTAAAAACAGGTTTGCATTCACTGCCAGTGTTCCTTAGTTTGATGGTTTTCTTTCTGATATAATTTGATAAGGTACGACCAGAGCACAGCTTCCCGAACCTCCGGTAACCGGCGGTAGGCCTGAATATTCATACGCATATGACCACTTGCCTCGTGCTCAGCAGCCAGCCACGCCTGGCATGGGAGATCACACCTACTCATCAACAGAGAATGAGGGTGCTGGAGAGAGGAGCGCCCGCTATGATAAGGAGGGGCCAGGGCATGCATTGTCTGACGAGAAGGGTCCAAGTAAGGATGACCCTAACAACCATCAATATTTAAGACCAGGTCAAAATACTGGAGTCAACAAGGAAGATGGAGGAACGGACGAGGTTCCCACTGAGATGAGTGACTCGTCACCAGCAGGGGTTCCTTTCAAAGAGGGAGAGGATCAGACCTACTTTCCATTGATACCAACTGCGGAGCCACAAGAGGGCAAGTCTAAAAACGACAACTCTGGATACGAGGTTGCAGAGGTACCAACTGCATCCGATGGAAGCGATGCCTCATCCGCATACGACCACATTGATAGAGATGTAAAGCAGTGGTCGAATGAGGGCGCCATTTCTGACAAGGACGACAATGAATACCAACGCTTGAAGGATAAATGATTGCACATCAGACACAAATTATTTCAAGGGATGTTTTATACCATCATCAACTTTAAACAAATAACGTGCTCACAATTACACTTGCCAAAAAGTGAATTTATGCTATAGTGTTTCTCTAACTGTGTTAATGCAACTATAAACTATTTTTTCTTAAAAAACATAAATGATCATAGATTTACATACAACATTCTTGGTTAAAAGTTGATGATGGTGTACAACATCCCTTGAAATAGTGTTGTCTGATGTGTTATCATTTCATCAACCGAATAAAATAATTTACATCATCAAATAAGCCACAACAAACGCTGGCTCGGTACATCAGTCATTATTGGAGTAAACATAATTATACCAAGTGAACTGTTTTGAGACGAATATTTTCACGTTATAGTAGGAGTCAGTATGTCAGCATTTTGGGTCCAGCTGGATATTCGTGCCAAAATGGATTTTGTTTGTTAACTTTGTCAGAAGTGATGTGCTGATTTCCAAAATTGAGGGTTTAATTGTTTTAGTAGCATTTCAAAATCGCCGCGATTTGTTTACATTTTCCCCGAAATTGTTTGACTTTATGACCATCTAAACATTGTTGTTTTACATTCTGTGCTTCAGTGAGGGTCTTGAAGCTTCAAAGTATATTATCTGTTTTATTATTAATAGGTAGGGATGAGGCTATTATCTTGGATTTTAAAGGGACAGTCATTTAGATTTTTCTAAATTTGAATTGCTAGTGAAATGACATAACAATTTCCATAAGTAACAATTTCCAAAGACAAAGACTGCGGTTTGTCCACGTCTGGTCACGACTTCATAGATAAGGCCGTTGTTTTTTTATTACTTGGATTACGGATTTGTAAGCTACAAAAAATGAGCGGGGATCGGGGGGAAAAAAAAAAAAAAAAAAAAAAAAAAAATGATCGGGATTACGGAATTTCGAGCTCACGAAATCGGGCGGGGCGAAAAAAAAAAGAAAAAAAAAATACCGAAGGCACGCAGGCGGCTTCTAAAACACGTACATTATACACAATTTATGTAGACAAAAGCAGAAAGTCACTGAATGAATGTCGCGAGTGTTTAGGCTTAACAAAATGTTCTGTTTCCGGCCGTGAGGTCAAGTCGCGCGATGCACGTACATGTAGTTGTTACTAAATGGCCAATGTATGCACTTGGGCAAATAGTATAGTCTATAAACGGAATCGCACTTTTGTACGTGAATGCATAACATTGGTCTGGTTTCCATCATACATCGGCCGCGATTTTTTTCTCCGTTCACTGGCTCACGGTACGTGTACACATTTACTGTACATGTATTGTAGGGATTCTTGTTGTATTTGAAGAAAATGTGATCTAAAAGTATTGTTTTGTACACGATGGTGTTTTTGTACGCGATCGGTGGCACTGTTGTAAGTGTTGTGGATTTTTTTTTTTTTATTTTTTTACTACAAAATTTGATTTTTCGGGCGGGGATTTTTTTAAATTTTTTCAGAAACGCGATTTTTTCGAGCGGCGATTCCGTAATCCAAGTTATTAAAAAAAATGGCCTAACCAAGAGAAAATTCAGACAATCCCGGCCACAATAGTTGGGACACGTGACAATTAACATACCCTCCCATGTCCCCCGGCCACCCCACTCCCCCCACTAATGTTGTTATCTCCAGCCGGAGCACAGACCACACAATGAGAGCCAACATTGTCCGGGGTCGGGGGGCCAGCGAGATTTGGCCTGGACTGTAGTTCAAGATATATTTAAGCAAAGTCCTTTTCAAACCCGACTTTTGGAAATTATTATATCACTTTGTTGCCACAGTCATTGTATGTCATGATTTACATAGCACTGTACAGGCAGTT